>CAHIKZ030003932.1:435000-510000 GCA_903632075.3 Acanthosepion pharaonis
TACACCTATCTGATCACAGCTCCATTAGAACCCATTTAAACACACACACCCAAATTTACCAGACTCCATTAGAAACATACTAGTAGAAAACACAAATATATTAACTGCATCCACCTGCAAAAAAAGACTAAAAATAATGGAAGCTTTAATAATAAAAAAGATAAAAACAATATTAACTAAGAACAAAGCCACAATGTGCTAACCGTATTCGGAAATTAAAAACATCCCTACCACACACTAAGACATACACAGAACGCACACACTCAATTAAGCTGAAAAAATCGAATCATCCTTGATAATGGCTAAAGGTATAGTCGAAAACGCTTGGAAATATGAAACATTCGGACAGTTCTTACACACCCTTTGTCCAGAAAAGAAAGCTCTTGTCAGAACACAAGAAAAATTAAATAAAAAGCTTAACCGTAATACCTTGTCTGTCGTTTTTAATGAAACATTCATATATATATATATATATATATATATATATATATATATATATATATTATGACATATGTGACATATACTTGTATATTCTTGTCTTGCATATTTTCTCATCTTAGGAACGCTAAAAATAAAAAATAAACACTTTGTTTAGTTTCTGGAAGAAACCATTTCCTACTTCAATGCGACTTTGAATTTCGGTTTCATATTCTCCATCTTTTGTTCGCATCTTGGACTGTTCCTCTTTTTGAGGACCATACTTTATAAGTTCTCACAATTGAGAGTTAGTCTTTTCTTTGCACTTTGTTTTATCGCTGTGTGAAAGAGTTCCCGCTGTTTATTTTCACTTCCATCAGTCCGGTGTCATTTTTCTGTCTTACGTGTTAAGATTGTACCCACAGATATTAAATCATAGCCAGGACTTCAGCCAGGCAAATTACATAAGTAAATAGGTAAAATATAAAGTGCTATGGACACATCTAAACGCAAGAAAAATCATGACCCTACCAAAATATCCTCTAATTCCTCATTCCACAAATTTATTAACTGTTCAATTTATATATGTATTCATCAATATATTTTCGTAAAATTTTAAATCCTGCAAATGGATTACGTGCATTGCCATCATTTGAGAACGTGTAAAAACTGAAATTTAAGCTTTTTATATTGGATTCATACTTATTTGACGACTACAAATTAATAAATAAATCTAAAACGGTGATTCTTAAGCGGGAGTTATTGGACTCTTAGAGGAGGAATATCAGATTATGAGATCTGATATTCCTGTTCCTTAATGTACTCTTTCTTCGCTGGCTTAGCATCTACCTATGAAGATAGAAGCTAAGCCTGCGAAGGAACAGTGCATTAAAATAAATAAAAAAAAAGTTTTATGATTTATTGGGATGCAAATTTCTTTTTTGTTTATTACGGTTAATTTGATTGCAATTGCTGATGTAATGGATTTCAACTCAGACCAAGTTCGAATTCCAGTCGGGATCATTACATATAGCAGCCGTTAACATAATGTTACTGTTGAAACTTGACTAATGCATGGAATAATAATACAACACAAAATGTACTTAGAACAAAATGTATTGAAAGAAAGTGTACACAATATTTACATATAGTCTTTTGTATATTCCTGGGAAGACCGTTCCTGGAGAATGTGTTGACTGAGTCGCAGTCGGGCAGAGTCTCTGGTTGAATCTCTTGATTCCTCCCTCTCTTCCCGGTACCAACCATATTTATATGGTCGCTACTCCACTATGCAAATTAGGTGGATCCTACCACAACAGTTACAAAATATAACATGGTACTTTCCTTGGGCCCTAACTCCGCTGATATGAACATCATTGTGTATAATTAAGGAAAGGTATGAATCCATCTCTTCTTCCCCAGTTATACGTTAGATAGCAAGACAAATTGGGTCCTTTAACGCTGGGTGGCGATCAGTCTAGGAGAAAATAACTCTAAATTCATACCGGATCGCACGATCCTAAAAGTGTGTATACATGCGGCCGGGATCTGCTTGTGAATCCAAATTCCCATTGAAACATTATTTGCACATTCGAATAAATACGACCTCATAGGCGGCGGGTTCGTTTGACACAACTGACTCAACCGACCGGCTGAATGCCGCAACTGGTACAGTTAGAGTAATTAATAAAGCCGTTAGTTTTCAGAAATAGTTTTAATAATTACATTTATTTAAAATAATGTTACAAAATATAACATGGTACTTTCCTTGGGCCCTAACACCGCTGGTGTGAACATCATTCTGTATAATCAAGTATTTGCCGATAGCTGTTGAAATCTTTCGTTTTTACAAACATGGAATGAAAAAAGAATGTAATTAGCTGATATCTTTTTGAGAAAACATCTGGAGCATATTACAGAAATCGTCTTGATGATTATCAGCTGAGTGAAGCGGACCTCACAAGAACTGTTAAACAATCCTGACAAACGAGGTCAGTTGATTGGAGCGTGCTTGTATTACATTTTTAGACGAAAGGTGGCAGGAAAATGAACACTGTCACTCTATAAGACAGTTGTTCCTAGCTAGCTATAGGACAGACACTGCTCAATCACCACACGAAAAGAAAGGCACGCCCTTTAGACTGTTCTGACCTCACTCTGCCGCAACTCGCCTAAAACAGAAAGTTACAACAGAATAAAATTTGCCAACTGCTACAATATCTTTTCACAGTATTTATTTCGTGGGTAACGAACTGGGAAATAGAAGAAGCTCTACCCTGAGAACGAAGCTGGTGTCTGGCCTGAGCTGCAATACTACCCACTACATTTATTAATACAGCTTCAGTTAGGTGAGGTTTTAATTCAGAGTTGTCTGAGTCATGAGAAGAGAGCCCACTCTGCCTTATTATTTAACTCAGACCTGGGGCTAGAAAAAAGATGCGTATTTGTGCGAAAGTGAATCTAATAATTCCGATTCGCCGATTTCTCGTTCCGATCTTCTAACCATTACACCACCTGCACACCCGGAAGAACACACTCGTCGGCAATTCAAAAGTGGGGAGTAAGAAATCCTGGGATCTTAAGGAGAGCAATTTGATATCGGACACTGAGAGTGTTTTAAATTTCGCATATGAGTCTTAAATACGCCTTCATTTTTCCCGCATGGGATCTAAATACGATTTAATTTTTCTGAGTTTTTGTTTTCATAGTGGAGTCTCCTATTTATTGTTGCAAATTACGATTAAATCGAGGTTTCTGTGTCACATAATTATTTATGCGGAAACAAATGTATTATTTGTTTTTACGATTCAATCATCGGTCTCATTTCTACTTTTATCTTTTGCAGCAAAAATCATCATGTTTGTTATTGAATATTCGCAGATCTTGCCAGCAACGAACAACACAAGTAAAATGAAAAAAACAAAACAAAACAAAACAAAAAACCCAAAACCAAACCAAAACAACAACAATAAAAAAATAGGATAAATAAACAGAGAAAATAATTTGTATGTTTCAATCGACACAAAAATTTATTTTTTCCTCTTCCAAGATATTTTTCCTTTTTTATACAGCAACGAATACATATGCATATATACACATCTTCTTTATGTGCTGCGTACCCTCAGGACGTAAACGATCAGAACTTTCCACAACTTTCTGTTCCTTGCAGCTCTAAATAAATTTTGTCTTTCTGTTTTTCTTCTAAACCCTGTGACGCCATGCATTTATTAAAAAAACTCACTAAGTATGTAATGCGTTGTTTTCTCTGTCTCTCTTGCCTTCTATCTGACAAGAGGACAAGTATCATGGAAGAGTTTAGTACGTTTTCCTTGTTTCTAGCGAAGATTTTTTATTTCTGCTTAGCTTTTGAAATGTATCTTTGGCTATTACTATACGCGTCCGGATTTCAGTGCCTAGTAAGTAAGTAATATATATATATATATATATATATATATATATATATATATATATATATATATATATAAATTAAATAAATGCTTATTGTTTAAATTGTGATCAGATTGTTATGATTTGGGATGTACATATGTGCTGTAGTTCATCAAAAACATTAGGTAATAAATTTAACCGTTTTTTAAAATTGTTTTAACATATTTGTTGTCGTGTATGTTCGGCTGGGAAAGTAGTAATTCTTTCAGGAAAGGTGAGATTGGAAAGGAGCTTAGATTTATATTTTGATAAGATTCGATAGCGGCACTTTTGAGAATTTTCTTCTGAGTAAATTACTTTCTCTTTTAATAATTTAAATTTTTAGATCAAAATTGTGCTTGAATTTCTATGTATGACGAATTTGATAAATTGTTATGTATGAGATCCCTTTTGTGTCCCTAGATAGTTTGTTTTTATGCAGGTTTTCCCAATGTATTGTGATGAACGGTTTTGGTAATTTATTTTATATCTGCCTGCTTCTGAATTATAATTGTTATTATTTTGGGTTCTGATCATATCTATGTCTTTTTTATTCATATATATATATATATATATATATATATATATATATATATATATATGTGTGTGTGTGTGTGTGTGTGTGTGTGTGTGTAGCAATAAGTACATGCTCATACACGCACATCTGAACAGGATGTGAGAATAACGGCAACCATTCATGCATAAAATTATAAAAGTTCTTAGAGATTAAATCAAAAATCGAATCTTACATGGTTGAACAGATCGTCAAGGTACAATGGTGGTTCCTCGATATTATGCTTCAGGGTCAATTCTCAAGTTACATGCAACGATCTCAGCGCTATTTTGTGCAGATATTAAGCCAGATAACCTGACTTGGTGTGAATGGTGCATTCGTAAACGCAGCCGGAATTTGAATTTGTTTGCCGTAAGTGTTAGGTCAAGTCTCCAACTCCATAGATTAAATATATTTTTGCGCCTCCCTTAGCCACAAAACAAAATACCGTGTTCCTTTTCTTCTTCTATGTGCCGTGTGTCTTCAGCACGTGGGAAATCATAGCTCTCCACAATTTCTTCTCACTTGTATCTCTTACTAAACTTTGTATTTCTGGTATGTCTCCTAATCCTTAGAAACAATTCACTAAAAAGAACATGTTTATAAATTGCTTTTATCGATAAATCATCCACAGTAAATATGCATCAAGGTTCTTACAAATGTTTCACCATTCTTAGCAGATCTTCGATTATCACAGTGTGGGCTATTTAATAGCAAATATGACGGAAATATAAACAAAAAGAAAAAGAATCTAAATCGGCTAGATTATATACCAAAAACACGCACGCACACACACACACACACACACACACATATATATATATGTGTGTGTGTGTGTGTATGTGTGTATGTGTGTGTGTGTGTGTGTAAAATAAATTGGTTAATAAACAAAGGACAAACGAAGGGTAAACATATAATCTCTCTTTCATCAATGGTCCGAGGGACAAATTGAAAAATGGGAATTACTCACTGTCAGATCTTTTTGTAAATGGGGTATTTTCCAGTGGAAATAGTATTATTAACAAAAAACAGATCTCTGTCTGATACGAAGATGTGCGAAAATTTTTATGAAAATTTAAATTTTGTTGGATGTAAAAGTGGTCGACTGGTCTATTGTTACTAGTGTATAGTGTGAGATTGTAAACATTAAGTTACAGGTTGAGGAAAGACGTTTCTCGTGTAGCAAGTTGTAGCAAAAACTGGCAGATCACATGGCCGAGTGTTGAAAGACGGAACTATGGTTAGAATATGTTGTGATGAAAAGGAAAAAAGAGAAAGGGAAAAAAGAAAAAAGAGTGTGGAGGGAATATATAATAATCAAATGAAAAATGAAGGAACAAAATTATTGATAAAAATCTGTAAATCTATTGTTAAAAAAAGTTAAATAAAAAAATGAAAAACTGAGAGAAAAAGTATATTTACATACTGTTACGTGCACATAACAGTATGTAAATATACACAAACCCTTGGGAAGGAAGGAGAGCTCGGAAAAGTTAACCCTCATGGGCTATATTGAAAGCAAGAAAGATAAGGGAAGCCAACAAGCCATTTACCTGACAATCATAAATAGATGGCAGAACGGTTGTAGGAGCTTAGCAAAGGGAGAATATCTGTGAAGAGTCACAACGGATAGGAAGTCATGAAGGGTCATGATCACCTTTGGGTTAAAGCGACGATGCTATTGTATCCTATTTTGATATGATCTGCACTTTATCTCTATTTGTCTTAATTGAATTTTAGTTGTTTTTGATGTGAGCACGAATTGTAGTGAGTTACACTAAATGAAAAGTTAACCTCTGAGTGAATGTGATGTATGTGTATCTAATATGAGTATTTAATAGAACTTTTATTATTCATATTGAAAATACAGTCTCCAAAAAACGATATATTTAAAACATATACATATATATGTCTGTATCTGTGTGTGCGTGTGTCCGCGTGAGCGTACGCGCGAGCACGTGCGTGTGTGGGTGTGTGTGTGTACACATTCAGATATAAATAAAGTATTTCTGTAAAACAATCTAAATAAAGAAAAAAAGAACGACTTTCCTTTAATACAACTTCGACCTTGGGCGAAAAGTTCATATCGATTTTTGAATGTTACGTTTTGCAAATATCTCCTTTCTTTTGTGTATATTTCTGAGATGAGGTATTGCAATTATTTACATTATTTAAATTATTCGGACAGTTGTCCTTAGCTTTATTTTCATATTCACGATGTTTCGGCCGTTGTACACTCCGGCCTTCATCAGGTGATTGGAATTTCGAACTGAACTCTTTATTTCGTCCACTGTGATAGATTGTACTAGTTCCACGTGACGTGCCTCTTCTGGATCTCTCCGATATCTCCCTTTAAATTCTCCTTTCCCAATCCATCATAAATGACCATAGATAATATGAAAAACTTAAAAAAAAAACGGTTAGCTTAAGACTATTAAATATTTGAAATACATACATAAATAATTCATCAAAATAAAATAAATTAATGAAAATAATTAAGTAAATAAAATTCAACCACATTTTCTGACATGCCTATAGAGTACGCTAAATGATGTAATTTTTTTCCTAATAAGGAAATAAATTACATCATATAGCGTACTCTATAATTTACCTTTCTTTACAGAGTTGTCTTTAAGAATATTTGGAGAATTCTTATATTGTATGACATTTTTCTCCACATAACTTTTGTTAATGAATACAAATAGAAGAATAAAATCTGTATATTTATCTTGTTAAAATCCTTCGGTGGATGAAACACATTGCCGAAGAAAAGCTTTTGTATTTTGACATGGCTCTCAATATTTAAATTAAAATTAGACATATTATAATTCTATCAAGGGACATATTTTCTTTGTGTTTCCTCTTTTTTTTTCTTCCTTTTTCACTTCCTTTATTTCCTGTCTTGATTGAGAGGTGGCGGGATAGAATCTGGGTCACTTAACAAACAGACAGTTCGACCCCCTAAAGAATTAAGCAAAAGTCGGTCATCCAAACCCACGTGACATGCGCCGCCAAGTGAGAGTTTTAAAATATATTTTTAGTTTCCAGAAAATCATCAACTAAGTCAAGTCGCGAATAAATTGACTCCCATCGTGCACTCATTAGAAATGCGCCAATGGAATTATTCGATTCCTAGATGTGTAACGAATGCTAAAATATTATTCCTGAAGAAATCTTCATAGTCTTATCTTGGAGTTATTTCGATTAATAGCTGTGGAACAACATAGAAGTACCATTTCGAAATAAGTGTCTCTAGTTAATCTTACGTCAGCTATCCTATATTTTCTCCCTATTCAATTGTTTTTAAAATTTTATCCTGTCTTTGTTGTTCGATGACTCCTGTGTTATGTGTTTCTATCTGAACGATCCCATTTTTTTCTTTTGAACTGGTGTTCACATCCGTATGTTACCAGATCGAAAGAATATATATATATATATATATATGAGTGAGTGTGTGTGTGTGTGTGTGTGTGTGTGTGTGTGTGTTATTTAGACGCACGTACATTTTGGCGAAATTCTAAAAATCTGCAATCAAAACGTTATTTTCATTTGTTCCTTTTCATGGATTAATTATTACAGTTTTCTTTCATTTTACTCTATCAATTACGAAGTACACATGGCACAGTGGATAAAGGTGTTAGATCCAGTGACAGGACCCAAAAGAGTGTGAGTTCAATACCCGGCAGTGGAGAACTTGGAGAGGGAAATTAACAGGAGATAACTGACATCCGTTAATCATGGCACGTGAAACTAGAACAGTCTATATCAGTGAACGAAATAAAGTGTTCAGTTCGACATTCCAACCACCTGAAGAAGCCCGAAGCGTACAACGGCCGAAACTTTGTAATAAATATGGCGACAAAGATAAGGACAATAGTCCGAATAATGTGCAGTAATTTTTAAATGGATCTTTTAATCCGATATTATTTATCATTACTATAATCTGCTATCTGATAAAAAAAGGTAATAAATGTTCAATTCAGGTCGGGAGTCATTAATAGGACCTCTCGATTTTAACTGGTCGTTATTAATTTCGCTATTTAAGAAAAAAAAAACACACAGGGATAGCAATTCATACACGTGTACCCATAAAAATAAAGTTTGTCGAAATAAGAAATAATGTCAGATTAAAACAAAACATTTAAAATACTATATATAAATACACACACGCGCGCGCGTGCGCACACACACACACGCATATATATATATATATTAATTTAAATCATAATTACCATTTTTTTTAATCATTTGCAATGACAAGATAATCATCTAAACTAACCGTTCCTTAAATATATCATAATGGGCGATGGAAAGTGGGTTGTCTACAACAATGTTTAACGCAAAAGCAGTGCATTGGGAAGTATAAAACTTTACAAGTGGCCATAAAAACTGAGCTTCTTGGAATAAATATAATGTTGTGCGTGTAGTGGGGAAGACGTCATTTAGAGTTCTTAAAACGAAATGAAACACTAAATGTACATTTCTATGTCTAACAGCTGTATCCTGTGCATAAAAGTTTCGAAAAGTCCTCTGCGTAGAAAAATTGTTCATAGAGGAAGAAAAACACAACCAATTTTGGAAGTCGGTTGGTCCGTTCTATCCGATCAGGCATATTTCACCTGATCTTGCTTTAACCAATTATTTCAGTTTTAGATCGCTGAATGTCTTATGAGATAAACATAATGGGCCATGGCCGCGGCATTAGGAAAAGATTTAGAGGCCCAAAATAAATACATATTTCGCAATGGTATTGTTAGTCGGTATTAGAGAGAGAGAGGGAGGGAGGGTGAGAGAGAGAGAGAGAATAAAAAAAAGTAGATATAAATTCGATTTAAACGAAAGTAAAAGGAAATTCCACACACATTTGGACCACCTCATGATTAAATACTTAATAGGTTGAATTTTAAGTAACTTCCGTTTTGGGAAACCTGATGTAATGACGAATCTTTCGCTTGAAGTATGGCGCCTTCTACGACTAACGTCTTCAGCTGACATTTTCCCACCGCCTAAGGTATCATCCTTTTGCCTTTTCTATAAATACTTTCATGGTAATTGTTCGGATTAACTTTTCGCTATGATACATAAATTTTATGAATTTAAGCGCAGTACTAGATTGACGGTAAGGTCTCACCATTTTACAGTAGAAATGGCTAGATTTAACCGTAAGTTTTATGTTAACAGTTTCTTCTATCGCACTTCTCGCTTGTGGAAATCTCTTCCAGCTTTTTGCTTCCCAATCAACTTTAATCTTCAAAAATGTAAATGCAGTGGCAATCGTTATCTTCTGCCTTCTTAATTCTAGTTCATTTATTGCTCTCTCTCTCTCTCCTTAATAGTGTTTTCTCTCCTATTTTCTAATACTCAGTAACCCCTTGCGTCCTAATGGCTTTATTGTCTTGCTTGGAGTGAAATGATTAATAAGATATAGTACTAATCAAATGTGGCAGTTAAGAATAAATCTAATGTGCACTAATATACCTAGTTTGCTCAGCATTGGCTCTTTACACAGCGGATTAAAGGAAAAAGGCCACCCATCATATTCACTCATTCTTTCCCCGAACTATTATTACTTTTTTTGATCGCTGCAAAACGCTTTGGGAAAAAAAATTCTAATGCAAACTAAGTTTAGGATATTGTCACATCAAGAACTGCTGAATTTTGCTCAAAAATATAAGGAGCTGCGGAATAAGTGTCAACAAGTCACTGCAAATAATGGCGAATATATGATTGAATAAGATGTACTGTATTGTTTGATGCCTAAAAAGTGTGAACAAAAACAGAAATTATTTATGACTTCACCTAATATGCTCTTCCATTTACTTTCATAATCATAGACACAATTACGTATATAATTGATCCTGTACGCTTAAGTACATAAATTGATTGATTCATTTTGTTTAGCGGGTCATTTAATCAAATACTAGGGGTCATTTAATGCCGAAATCTAAATCTATTTGAACACAATTTTATGGTTTCAACTGAATATATTTTAAATGTAATTATATACCTTCAGCTACTGATAAAATGTATTGTTAGTCATTTTGCTATAAAGTATATTGTTGGTAATTCTACTGTAAAATGTATTACTGATCATTTGGCTTTAAAATTGTGCTGTTGATAATTTTACTATGCATATGCATAGCTGGTAATTTTTTTATATAAAAAAATATTATTGGCATTTTTACTCTAAAACCTTATTTTTATACTTTCATAGTGTTTTTGTTTTTGTTTAACTATTTGCCCAGAGCTAGGACACTAACATGTGCTACCGCCTGGAATAACAGCAATTAAGAGGTGTTTCCATGCTCCCCAAAGCCTTCAATCTCTCGATCAGAGGCCTTACTGCTGAATGTAGTTTATCGTCATACCCAGAACTGTTCATCTAATATGCACCCACAATTACGACTAGTCATAAGCACAATAAAGTATATAATTGATCCTGTACACTTAAGTATATAAATATAAGCATAGATAAGTATAAATAAGTATAAATAAGTATATAAGTACCTACATACTTTACTGAGAGAGTCATTGAGAAAAAAGTAGAAAATAAACGCACTTACACATACACAGTAGAAAGTAGAGTTGCATCAGAATGTGATAATTCATGTGCAGTCTTGCATGACGTCGCTCTGCCTTTTGTACAGTAAACATAGATTTTCTTTTTGACAGTAGTCAGAATGCAACGTAGCCGACCAGCAGACAGAGATATATTCGGAGTCAATGGTGTGCATCAATGGGAACAACAGCCTGATTTACTATTCGACACTCGTTAAATGATAACAATTGTCCTGAGTCATATTCTGAAAAATTTAAACGCTATAAGAAAATGTACTTTTAACAACAGCAAATATAAATCATGAGAAAAACCACCACAAAAATGACAAAAAACAAAAACAAACAAAAAACAAACAAACGAAATACAAAAAGCAACAAAAAAATAGACCTTTTAAAATTTGCAAAAAAGACACAAGTATTTTGAGTCGGGGGTCATTCCCTAAAGCCTTTACCCATAGACGTCAAAAGTAGTTACTATTTTCGGTCATGCTACTTTTGCAAAATACTTGGATTAATTTTATTTCAAGCACGTTTTTTATTATTAAAAATTAACGTTAACCGAATTTGTGTGCAGCATTATCATTTGAAAATACGCCGATGAATGGTTGATATTAATAAGAATTAACTTTATTGCAATAATCACCTCCATAGCATTTTTGTGAAAAAGATTCAAATATATTCTTTCAAAAAAGAACTACCAATATTTAAGATTATATCCCCTGATAAGAATTTTAGAGATCCTCTTTTCAAAAGCATTTTCTGTAGAACTGATTAACCTTACATAAAGCGATTTAAAAAAAAAAATTTTTTTTCATACAACATAATACTTCATCTTTAGAGATTCCTCCAGCTTCAAATATTAACAATGATTAATCCGACCATACAGCGAAGAAAAAGACAGCATTATTTAATATATAAGCTAACTTATATGAAAAAATATTGTATATAATTTTTACACAAGAATTAACTTCTATTTTTTCAAGCTCCTTCCACCATTCAATTTGTTTTCTTTTTTACTGGCACTGTTCTTATTTCTTGGATCAAATCGCTTGAAAATATATTCGACTAAACGTTCAGAATTATATATAAACTTTAGAAACAGTTCACTTCACTTTACAAAAAAAAAAAAAGAAAAAAAAGAAAAAAAGAGAAAATATATTTCATAATTATTATTCGAGGTTTTCGAGCCACTCTGAAAAATACATTGAATTGCTGATATCGGACATTGAGTTCACAACGAAAGATCAACATTATATAAAAATGAACCTCTTGAATTTGACTACAGAATTTGAACTAGGCGACAACGATACAAAAATTAAAATAAAGACTGCAGTAGAGTTACAATTCCAATGAAAATAACAATTAAGTACACCATATAAATTCTAAAACTAACAGAATTGATCAATGACCAAAAAAAAAAAAGACGATTCAACTATGGAAATTTCATCTCTAAGGTAAGTCAAAATTTTAAATTATTTCAATTTAATATTCTATACACCATGTCGCTTCGTGTTTCTTAGATCGAAGCTATGTTAGAGCAGTGTTTGACTTTATCATGCCTATCTATTGCCATTCACATAAACACTACCAAAATTGTATTTATTATGCCATGTGAATGTTAAATTCTCCAGACCATCTTTCCTAATTACGAATCCTAGAGGTTTCGGCTCTCTCTTTCTGAATCACAGGTTTTCATTTTCTCTGCAAACTTCTACGTTGCTTGCATGTTCGCCTTGAGTGTCATTGTCCAGCATTAACTGCTGTATCGATGGGATGATATTACATAACTTATCTATGCTGGTAACAATATTTTCCTGTTTCATAGCATTTTGCTTAGTTTCCCCAAAGGTAACTTTCGTTGTTCTTAATAGAATCTAATATCTGGAATTGGAATGAAATTAGTGTTGGCATTCATCATAAATTCAGGATGTGGAATTAGTAAATGCTAATTTAGGAAAAGGAAATTAAACATAGAATAGGCTGCACCGGAGAAGGTTTAGCCGCAAACCAACGCCAACACCAACACAGAGTTATGTGCTTAAATAATCGTGTCTGATTGAGACTTTCAAGTGGATGTCATGCATGGCACCAAACCCGTTCAGAAATATCTAAACTGTTAGTTGTGTACAACGATCAATGGTTAAAATGTCTTTGAGTGAGTGAGGTCTGTGGATTTACGCCACATTTCTTCAAACCTTATGAACTGGCGCTACAGAATCACAACCTGTATCAAATAACAGAAACCACATCACTTGAGGAATTTCAACAGTAGCAACAGCTAAAATGGATATAACATGTAACTTTAAGAGGAAGTAATGACGTATTCATCATGTTGACATTTCACAATACTTCAAACAAAATGATAGGAAGGACATTCCCAGCAATACTGAAAAGAAAGATAAGAGCTATTGAACCTGAAAAAACTATTCTGCTGAAAAATTGTTTTAAGCGAAAGATTTTATAAATTTAGATGATGGCTGTTCGATCATGAATGACGACTGTTTCCTTATAAGGAAACGGCTACTATTACCATTACCAATTCACCTTCAAATGATTTTATCACATTTTCCATCTTCTGTTATTACAATTTCCAGATAGTTTAACCTGATGGTTTCTGATGTCTTTAAATCATAGCCTTCTTCAGAGTAGAACCGTTCATCAAGTTTGGAGTGCATTCGGTGTCTGCCCGGTGATGAGGAATCGGTATTAGATACTAGGTAGCCTAGTAATATATATATATATATATATATATATATATATATATATGTGTGTGTGTGTGTGTGTGTCTTTGTGTGTGTGTGTATACAGAAGAAAGAGAGAAAGACACAGAAGAAGAAATATATTTCAACATCTCCTAGAACTGATAAATTTAGTTTTCTTCCTTTTATTTATTATTGAAATGATTTATTATTTACATTATAAACATTCGAATTAATTTCCTCGTCTTTCTTGTCATTTTCACAATATTTCATAAATTTCGTAAACAATGGCAACTCCTCATCCCAGAAATTCAGACGCTAATTATTAATGTTCTGCGCCAATCCTTTTGCCCCAATTTGTTCAGGTTTCTGCATAAATGTACGAGAAAAACGCTACAGATAATTCCAAGAAGGGGACAAAATTAAATGTAAGACATTTGCACAAAAACGTTTCAGCTTACGTCTTTAGTTTCGGAAATGTCTGAAGATGATATGGAACTTTCTCTTTTCACCTGCCGTTCCCGCTTCAGTTCATTTAATCTCATTTTGATAAATATTTATAACCAAAAGAATGAAACAAAACTGAAACAACCAAACATAACCAGTTTGTATTTCGAGATATGTATGTCATGCAAAAAAGAACAGGATTAGGAAACAAACAGCAAAGAACAAAACAAAAAAAAAAACGAGCAGGTCAACTAAGAGATCCCGTTTGCAGTGACTTGTGTTGAGATGTGAGATTAGATAAAAATCAAACCTTTCTATACAAAACAAAGCAAACGCGATATTGACAGAAAAGCTGATTGAGTCACAATAATACTTCACGCAATGCATTACGCTATTAGCATTTTTATGATCTGAATAAGGCAGATTTTAAAAGGACAAAAAAGAACAAAGATACGCAATCAACAATACAACAAACCAATCATTATATATGGAAGCATATAATGGATATAACGGACGTTTAGAGCAAACGGAGAAAAGATGATTTGCAGATATTATAATGCTCATATCTATCTATCTATCTATCTATCTATCTATCTATCTATCTATCAAATAATAATAATAATTTCAATTAAAATCTAAAACATGTGGCGCCTGATTTCAAGAACGTGGCACATGAGGACATCAATTATTCCAGTTGTAGTTGATGCACTCGGATTGATTGTAAAAGGTGGACCCCTTGAAAGGATCACCGGCAACCCATGCCTTTTCTTTTACAAAACTGTTCAGTGTAAAATGTTATGAAGCCATTTTTGACCTTAGGTCTCTCGAGGAAATGTGTATTTAATAGAAATAATAATAATAATAATAATAATAATAATAATAATAGTGATGATGATGTGTGTGTCAAGTGGTTAGAACGCTCGCTTTCTGACCAAGAAATCCAAATGATTGATATGTGAGGAAGGCGACTACTTGATGGCATAAGCGATTCCAGTATATTGCACCCATTGAAAGTGACTGGAAGGGTTGACCGAAGTCTTGTGAGTGAAATTGGGTAGATGCAACTATTTGGGAGCCGTCGATGGTTATGCTAGGAGGAAGTAGTAAGTCATCGTGATCGAGGGTTTGAGCGTATTGCACTTGTTCAGACTGTTAATCACTCTAAATAATGCGCTCTATCCCAGAATCTCTAACTAAGCTCCGCTCAGTATAGTTGCAGTATAAGCCAAAGGTGACCACTGTGGGTGATAAACAAGCACAAATGTGCCGGAGCCGGTGCCTGCAGCAGGGATTTTTTCGCCGCCCTAGCAGACAGCCATACTCGGATACGAGCGGCCAGCCACCACCATATTTGTCTATTTATCTATCAATGAAAAAAACACAAAAGGAAAACTTATCTTAGCCGACGTGTTTCGTCCTCTGAAGGACTTTAACAGGACAAATGTGCGTCGGATAAGGTAAGTTAGACTTTTTTCATATTGTTCATTTACAGATACACTCTGTCTGGAATTTTTATACTATTTATCTATCTATCTAATTCAGTTTACATCTATCTATGTAATTTTTAGTAGCGAATTTTCCTTTTCCAGTTAAAAGTCAAGACGTTACTGTAGATTGGAAGAGAAAAAAAAATAACAGTTGAATTGGTTAATTCGACAACATATCAACATTTGGTGGATTATTTAATGTCGAATACAAGTTTAGAGGAGAAACATTACAATGAATTAAGCGAGATAAATTCTCAAAAAAATTAGACATAGATTCAGTTTTGCACAAATGTTATAAATGTAGACAACGGTCAGGTTTTACGAACATAGAGATAGGTATGATTTACACCACAGATTAAAAAAGATCCGGTTTTACACCAAACTTATAAACATAGACATAGGTTTAGTTATATGTCTGTGCCAAAAGCTAGATATACGTCCAGTTTATACTTGAGATAAAAATGTAGACATAGCTCGGGTTTACATTTACTCAAAAACTTACACATAATTTTGGTTTACACTAGAATAAAAAAGGTAGATTTTGATCAAGTTTATATCCAAATCTGCTTTTATTTTAGCCAGAAGGTGGCCTATTTTGTGGTGGTGTGGAGAATTCTCACACCGCAGAAGATCTGGTAAGAGAATTCTAAGCCCCGCTGACAGCATGGACAATTTCTATCTTATTAGAAAGTAGTGATTTAAAAATAAGATCATATGTCAGTCAGAAATTAACAGGGATTGATTATCATCACCCTCCTCCTTCTCCTCATCACAATCATCATCAACAGAAGCATCATCATCAGCAGCCACTGAAAGTCAAAGGTCCTCCCTAACTCCTTCCATGACTGTGCAGTTTTCTGACGTCATACGCGCAAAGTCTTTCTGTTCGAGCTGGCCATATTCTGGTTGGTGTTTCTTTACTGCTTTTGCCATTCCTTGGACAAGATGAAGCAAACTTTTTCTTCATGTGTCATAAATTCTTCTTACCCTAGGTTCCGCCTACATCCATTTCTGCATCCCCGAAATTACGTCTGGGATATGCCCTACCTTAGTCTGTTCTCTCATCCATGGCACCTTCATTCTGTCTCTTGATTATATACAGCATTGCTTTTGATATTAACGTTTGTGCGTTTCAAGTTAATTTCTTTAAAGCGCATGTTTCACTCACGTAAGCCATAGATGACAGCATACACACTTCCGTTTTAAGTATATTAGGAAAATGCTTTCCATTACGTCTCTATTGTTATTAAACGCTTTCTATGACGTGGTTACACTTTATATGTTATTTACATGTTCTTTGAACATATGTCTTAATTATATCGATATAGTCTTATACATCTTATATATATATATATATATATATATATATATATATATATATATATATATATAGCGATATGTATCCGTAAGTTAAGTCTTTCTTTTCTCTCAATTCTCACTTGTGGATCTTTCTACTGGTTTCTTACTTTCCAGTCAACTTTGATATTCAAAAATTTAAATCATTATCATTTTTTTTATGACTGTTCTTTTATTGTTCTCTATCCTTAATCTTTATCCTTATCATATTCGTTCACACTCAGTGACCATCTTGCGTCTTAGTGGCTTTATTGCCTTGCTTGCAATGAAAATGATTATATATATATATATATATATATATATATATATATATACGAGGCTGGCATCCCGCTCTCACCCCTTCACTGTCGAAACTCCTAAATGTAGCCGTCTCTTCTACTCTAATAGCTTCATGTCTCGCACCTCTCGCCTGTGGAACTCTCTTCCCTTCTTCTGTTTCCCTGTGAGTTATAATCTCCAGCTATTCAAGTGTAATGTCAATCGACATCTCCAGTTGCCTTAATCTATCTACTACCCTCATCCTTTCTTCTATCACTCCTATCTGATCTTCCTATTTTCTGTAACCCCTTGCGTCTTAGTGGCTTCCCGCCTTGCTTGGGGTTAAATGCTTAAATATATATATATATATATATATATAATCATTTGCTGATAAAGTTGAATGCTTTGCCCATAAATTCTCATTAAATTCTACTTTTGACTCATCTGAAGTATCCCTACCTAACTTCCTACTTAGAATCGAGTCTTTGCTGAGTGATATGCATATAAGCCCTTTCATGTTTTCTGCTATCATCTCTAACCTAGAACCCCACATTGTATTTGGACCCGTTTATAGTCATTAAGAAGACTGCTCTCAAAATGACTTCTGTTCTCTCTAAACTGTATATTAAATGCCTCGCTGTATTCTGCTTTCCTGCTTGCTGGAAGTTATCATCTGTTGTTCCAGTTTTTAAGAACTCTGGCGAATCGTCAGATTCTTCTTCTATCGACCTAACTTTCTACGTGTTTTGGGGATAGTCATAGGGGGCCTTTTCCTCAGACAAGCAAATATGGCTTTCGTTTCTGCAGGTCAACTGCTGATATACTAGCGACAATTGCGGAATTAATCTATCATGCTCTCGATAAAAACGGTGAAGCCCGAGATGTAGCAATGGATATCTCGAAAGCCTTTGACAGCATTTGGCATACATGTCTTCTCTACAAGCTGAAAAGTTACGTTGTCTCTGAAGACATTTTTGAACAGTTCCGGTCTTTCTTATTAAATCGCGAAATGAAAGTTATTCTGAACGGTCACTCATCTACATCCTTTCGTATTAACACACGGGACTCTAAAAGAGCTCCATACTTGATCCTAATCTGTTTTTAATTTTCATTAATGACCTTTCTGATGACATTGGCACTCAACTTTGTATCTATCTAGCCGATGACACAACCATTTACTCTGCTTCGATAGTAAGCTGATCAGCCTGACAAGTTCAAAAAGGGCAGCTGATGTTCAATAGGACTTCAAGTCCGTCGTTAACTGGGGCAAAAGATGACTTGTCTTGGTGTCTTATCAAATGATAGTGTTGAACACCGTCACTTGATAAGACACTAGAAGTATTGAAAGAAAATGTCTATTTTTGTACTGATGTTATCACATGTTTATCTTATAATTTTTGAATAAATAATATTTGCTCTACTCTCTCTCTTAAAAATCATATATATATATATATATATATATATATATATATATATATATCAAACGCATGGACGACGCAAAACTGAATAAGACTCGAACATACAAACCTGATACAAGGGAATCTCGAGGCGGTGTAATGGTTAGCAAGCTTCTCTTGCTAGAACAATTACGACTGAGTAGTGAGTAGAACAATTACGACTGAGTAGTGAATGATCCTCACTGGGTGCCCCATACTTTCGGCTCAAAATATGAGGAAAACTAACAACACCAAAAACAACGTACCTTTGAAAATGACTAAGAAGTGACTGAAAGCGCTTCCGACAAGAAAATTATATATATATATATATATATATATATATATATATATATATATATATATATATATATGACTTTAAGAATTTATTTGCGAAATTTAAATTTACTGCTATCTTTCTCCTTGGTTACGCTAACAAATACAATCTGATTACACTTATTGACTTGTAAGCCCACTGAATATCTAAATCTAATATATTAATAAGTATATTTTCAAGAATAAATATTAAAATGACCAGAAAAAAAAGAGAAAAATAATGTAAATTAATAAAAAGAAACAAACATAGTATTAATCAATAAATCTTGACACGTATCGTTGGCAATACATTTAAGATATATCGAGGAGTTAACCAACAAAATGGCTCAATAAAGCAATCGTTTCGTTAGAAATAAAATAACAGGTTAAATGGATTTTCATTTTTTATAATACGCGCGTGTTAGAAAGGTAAAATAAACACAGCAAGTTTCGGTTGGATCATGTTTCCAAAATAATATTAATGGCGGAAGGAAAATGATTAATCAAACTCGATCGAAAATTAAATAATCACATTGGCAGGTCGGCCTACACGAACATTGGCTGTTGATTTAACACTGACACCAAGAGTAATAATATTAAGTTAAAACTTACAGGATGCAACGTTATCCGGCTTGGCCAGACAACCTCTACTTCAACCGCTTTCTCACCACCGGAACTTAGCTTCCACTTCACTAGTCTATAAATATGTTTTTTTTTTTGTTTTTTTTTTGTTTTTTACAGACATCAGAATGGCACTAGTACGGAAGGGGTTACAGAGAGTGAAAATGAAAGAAAATACTGAGTATAGGGGGACACTGAGGAAAAGAGAAAACTGAACAGGTTCCAAGAAGATAAAAGATAGCGATTGACGTTGCATTTAAATTTTTGAAGGTTTTAGTTATCAAGGAAACAAATAAACGGAAGGGAGTTCCACGGGCGGGAAGTGCGAGAAAAGAAACCGTTGGTGTAGAAATGGTAGTTAAATTTAACTAGTTCAACAATAAAAGGGTGGGACGTAGATGCTAATCTAGTAGCACGTTTAAATTTACGTAGTCGGGGCACTAGGGAGTAAATCTTGTCAGAAATTGTTGCCATAAAAATATTTGTAGAAAAGACAGAGGGAGGGCATATTACGTAGATGACGGTAATTGTTCTGGTGAGCTTACGTCATTGTTACTTTGGCTTCACGAATTTTAGCGGAGTACTAGATTGGTAGTTAGGTCTCATAATTACACAGTTGAAATTGAAAGTCGCAACCGTAATTTCTATGCTAAGAGTTTCTTCTTCCGTACTTCTCGCCTATGGAACTCCACTTCCGGCTTCCTTCTTTTCTGTCAACTACGATCTTTAAAAATGTAAATGTAAATGCCTTCTTCTGTCTCATTGAAACCTGATCTTTTATTGTTGTCTCTGTTTCTTTCAGTCTCAGCAACCCCTGGTATCCTAATGGTTTTTATCGTCTTGCTTGGGTGTTAGGTGTTTAAAAATATTTATATAAAAAATAATTAATTCTCTCACTTTCTGTGTTATGTTCTTTCAGGATGTGAGCAGTTATGGATGTCTATAGTTTCCTTTCATTTTGTTCCTGAAAATATTTTATCGCTACAAATTTCTATTAGAGCGCTAAAAATGGTGATAATGTTAAAAACAAGTGAAGAAAATGAAAAAAAACAAACAAACTGCATCTACAGTTGTTGGTATGAAAATCGAACTAAAGAAAAGAGAAAAAATCGGAAGAATAAAAACAATAGCAAAAAAATGAAATGGTGTAACTGGTTATCACTGCACAAACGTCAAAGTGATTTGACCCAAAAAGTTGTGGGTTCAATACATGACCACAGCATAGGTGAACAAAAACATGGAAAGTTGAGTTACTAAAAGGAAAAAAAAAGCAACTGAAAATGAAAATGAAATTGAGATATCTAGAAAAGACATGACACGTGGAACTAAAACAATCTACCCCGGTGGACGAAATAAAGTGTTCGATTCGAAATTCAAATCACCTGAAGAATGCCGGAGCGTACAACGGCCGAAACGTCGTGAATATGACAACAAAGATGAGGGCAACAGTCCGAACAATTTAAATAGTGTAAACAATTACAATGCCTCATCTCAGAAATATAAACAGATGGTAGTTAGTGATATGCACAAAACAGCGAACTTGCATTTCCGGAATGAGAGAGGGCCGTCTCAATTTGTTACCCCGTAACATCACTTGCTCATTTATAGCGTTAGTATATTTTGTGGTAAGTTTCTCCATCAATTGACTTAGGTGAGTCCAGTAGGTTTTTGTTGCTTTAATTTGTAAGTGTTAGATTCTGCCAGCATTCTTTCCTCATTTTCTGTCCCCAAAATGTGCGCTATAGGGTTCTCCATAGTTTCTTCTCTCTTGTAGCCCTAAGCAACATGTAACTCTTTATCATTTCTATTTGCCCCCCACCCTGCACTGCACCCACATACTGATAAGTAGGGACCTCCAGGAAAACATGATAGCTAAGGTTTAAAATGAATTTTAAAAAATGAAAAACCTTTCTTGAAACTTTTATTTTAGTTTTAATTTCAAGCTAATTTAATATTTCCAATAAGCAAAATACTTTACTGTGTTTTAAAAACTAATTTAAATTTGCTGGAAGGAGTTTTTTGCTAAAATAGATGATTAACGCCTTTTTGTAGTCGTCTTTTTTATATCTGTGATCTAAGTTGAAATCTTCACAAAAATACATAAATATTAGAATTATCATGGCATGCAGTGTGTACTACTATAAAAATAAATGGATGTCTAAAATAAAAAAAAAATATCTGTAAGTCCAACTATTTACCTAAACAGTAGAAGTAAACCTCATATACGTGTCAAACAGTTGAACAAAATCACTTAAAAATCACTACACCTCGTACGTAAAAATGGTGCTATGAAGAGTGGTGCTAAATACACGCTCAGTGAAGAACCATAGGGGAACATATCAAAGATTACAAACACAACCCGAGAAAAGGCGTGTACCGTTGCTGGAGGAATAAAGAAGTTGTGTATCAATTCATACTATCGGATCTTGCTTCGGATGAATTCTTTAGATTATATAGACCGTCCGAATATTTTCAACATCTTTCTTTTCGTGCTTGAATTTAGTCAAAAGGCCTACTAATATATAATATTATCAATCTTGTTATCTTTGTATTCATCAAATTTCATTAACAGGCCTATTAAATCTACGCATACACACACACAGACACACAGATACATATCTATCTATCTATCTATGTCTGTGTGTGTGTGTGTGTGTGTGTGTGTGTGTGAGAGAGAGAGAGAGAGAGAGAGAGAGAGAGAGAGAGGGAGAGATTTAATGGACCAGTCAATGAAATTTAATAATATAAACATTCCGATATAAATAAAATATATCCTGCATAGTTTGCCTTTACTTTCACAATTAGCATTAACAATATTTTGTGAATTTTTAAATTTGAAAATTTTGGAAGCTTAAAGATATTTTTTAATTCTCTTTATAAATATCTCTTGCAAAATAAAATCTTTAAATCCTTACATTTACCTGGATAAATTTGATTGGAGGATAAAACGCGTTGGTAATTTTTTTTTTTTCTTTTTACCGTATGTGTGGAATGGGCGCGGTTAGCGACCTGTAAAATATTAAAACTGAATTCATGGAGGCCGGGCACAGCAGAATGTACCTTCCTCATCGCACCTAAATGAAGAGTCAGGGTTAGTTTCTGTTGACTGGCGGAGCTTCGTAGGAAAATAGATAATTTCTTGCACCCCCCCCACATGTGCCCGTGCCAAGTCCCTCGTTAAATTTGACCTTATGTCAGAAATACCATCTTTACTGGAGTAGGGAAAGAACTTTTGTCTAGTATCAGTATAATATATGACACACCGCTGATTTAAATAGATTACCTTGATAATTCTCAATACTGGAGATATATTTTATAGTAACAAAAATAACAATTTTGAGAACGGAAGAAGGTACAGAACATTTCAACACCTCCTGATAATGAAAATAATTATTTCTTTTTGATTTTTCTTAAACAAATATACAAAACTACTATTTTCCCTATCGTTTTTACCACATCCCCGGTATATCATATTCCTATGAAGCTTGGGCGATTGACTTGTTTTTTACAGTTTATCAACCCTTTGTGGGTTATTTAAATCCGAAATATAGTATGGGATTGTGGGAGGCTGCTTATAGTAACCGGTGTTCCGAAGCGGTACATATCTAAGTACTAACCAGACTCGACGATGATTAACCTCGGTAATCGAATGTGAACCGGTTCTTTCAGCGTAACGTGACCATAGGCGAAGTTGAGAAGAACATATACTACACTTTAATCTTCGACGAAAGGTAAACTTTTAGCCATTATCAAGTTTAAAGTAAAAAATAATACAATTCTCGATAATGGCAAAAAGAATAGCCGAAAGCGATCGGACGTACAGAACATTCGTTCAATTTCAACATAATTTATGCGCAGAAAAGAAAAAAGTTATAAGAAAAATTTCGGACAAATAAGATGGTTGAATGAAGATGAATTACTTTTTTTAGACAAATATTACAAGACAAAGAACAATGTTCTCTATAAGACAGTGGTCACTACTCGCAAAAAAGGAAGAGTAACGCAGAGTGACAAGTAGATCGTCTAAAGAGCGACGCGAAAGGAAAGACGCCCGTTAGACTGTTCATCTTTCCACTCACCTACGCTTCATCCCCGCCTTGCTCCTCTGTAGCAGTAAGTTACAACCCGAAAATAAAATCTACTTACTGTTACAAATTCTCATGATGTCAATTCGTGGGTGACGAGCTGGCCGAAAGTTTTTTTTTTAACACCCAAGCATTTGACTTAAAGAAGTTGCACCCTGAGAATGAACTTGGTGTCTGGTCTGAGCTGCATCGCTACATAATTCTATATTCAAATAGTGGGTCAAACCAACTCTGTATAATGAAATATTTAGTCTTTAGGTCATAAGTTAAAATACATATGAGAAATTATTTCACGGAAAAATTCTGTTAGTTTTTGTTTTTTGTTTTCAGAGAAGAAAGAACACCTGAGATTTCATGTTACACCTGAGATATTTTCTCAGACGTTACTTAATGTTTCATTAAAGTTTCTTAAAGATGAATAAGTTAAAAGCTTTATTTATTATTCCTAGCCAAATACCCTTCCTACGAACTGAGAAATGTTTACTCACCTATCTAAAAACTCAGTTTTAGTAAGACATCAATTTCCTGAAGTTCTTTCTGTCATTGCTAAGTCCACTTGCATCTCCTTCTCTGGATACAGCGACAGAGAACTGACAATGGTAGAAATATTTTGTAGAATAAACCGGCATCGTTAAGCGTAATTGATAAATTTCTCAATAGACATTTGGCATAATTCGCAATTAGTGGAACTGATAAAATTGTCAATTAACAATACTAATAGTACTACTAATAAAAGAACAGGTTAAAATAAAACAAGAGAGACAATATATGTGTGTACAGGGTGTGATAGCTGCGATTTGTTTCGACGGCTCCAAGGTAGCATCGTCTCTAACTATGGAAACATGAATAAACACAAATATGGATTTATAGAACACGCTATAACAAGGTTCTATTA
Source organism: Acanthosepion pharaonis (assembly GCA_903632075.3). NCBI lineage: Eukaryota > Metazoa > Mollusca > Cephalopoda > Sepiida > Sepiidae > Acanthosepion > Acanthosepion pharaonis. The sequence goes on from CAHIKZ030003932.1 coordinate 459,551, forward strand.
AGCGGAACACTGGCGCTGTGGAAAAGAAAAAGGACGAGTCTCTGTCAGAGCGATTAGTTTGTTGTAGGAACGGCAGGCAATTATCTATTGGCGGCATGTTCGTGTGTCAAATTCTTCGTTCGAGAATAGTGAGTGGAATTTTATGGCGTCAATGTAAAGAACAATATGTTGTTCCTGGTCCGTTGATGTGGTTGTTTCCCTTCTGTCGCTATACTGCTAACAGTCGAAATGATGATTTTCCTCTGCATATATTGGTAAAGATAGGCTCAACTTGTACATATTTTTAGATTCTCCATATTCCGTTTGATTGGCCAACGTTGAATCCTTAATTTGTATTTGCTGGTTTGATTGATTTACTGAAACTACGCACACGCTTTGTTTACGTTACGCCGTCTAAATGTCGAAGTTACGTAATACTTTAATGTTGGCTACATATCTTTTAGGTTTTTGGAGGTGCGATTCACAGATAATGAGGAAAAGGAATCTATGAAGAATTATAATAGCCTGTGGAGCGAAGACAGAAATAAACGCCAGGACAGTGAAGCAAAAAAACAAAAAACAAACAAAAACCCCCAAAAACCCCAAAACAAATTGATTTCTGGGTCGGAGGATTGAGCATTTTTCGGTTAATAAATTAATGTGTGACGTCGTCCCCCGGTCGCAGCGCCGACTGTGACGTTATATCCTGATCTACCACGGCGCCAGTTGTGACGTCCCCAAACAGCACCAGTTGTGACGTCTTCGCCGCGGCGTCAGCTGTTCGCTCCTCGCTGCTCCGTCCGGGTGTCGCTGCTCCAAACGTGACGTTCTAACCCTTTGGTGATTCAGGTAGGAATCTGGTTAGATTGATACCAGCCTCGCCGTTCCCAACCTGCTTCCAACGCCTGGTTACCAGGGTAACTGCACTGATCTCCAGTCTGCCTACCCACGTTGTGAATTGATCTTAGACAGACGAGATCAAACAGGGGTTGGGGCCGTAATGCAAGCTGAGTTCAACGGGGGTGATATCACACAATTATGTATAAAAGAAAATAAAATGAAAACTCACAAAGTCCAAAGTATCAAAGAAAAAGGTAACAAACTTTTTATGTCTATTTGTTCGGTACATAGGACTATGTCAACTTCCCGACCCGTTCTGTGGATTGTGGCACGCCGCTTTCGCTAGGCAAACTTTAACGCTTCAAGTTGTCTGCTCTCTAAGAAATTTGTGTTTCGGTGTGTCTTTGGACGAAAGTCGAAAAACTTATTTCTGTGGTCTGATTCTAAGTCGCTCTTCAAACTACTTGTTCTTGGTTGAAGAAGAGTCCAAAAGTGTGCGTGAATCTTGGTCAGCTATCTTGATGCGGTTTCAACACTGGGCACTCATCTCTGCCTGCCGTCCGGGGCTCAAAACTTCTCGCCAGAGTCTGAGTTACTGGGCACTCATCTCTGCCGCCGGTGCGCGAACTAACTTCTTCTCTCCAGCTTGGGTCGAACGAACTTCTTCTCTCAGGCCAAACGAACTGGCCTCTTCTGCCGCTAGGGGGCGAACGAACTCGGCCCGCTGTCCGCGGCTGCACTGATTTCTGTCTGGTGGGGTTTCGTTTTTATTGAAGCCGTCAAAACTGGGGTGGGTCTGTCGGCGCCAGGGGTTCTTCGATAATTCTAAATACGTATCCACCCTTCTTATTTCTGGTTAGGGATTTTCCACTCTTTTCCATTTTTTTGGTAACTCTTTTCTCACTCCCACTCTCTTACCGTGCTTCTGAGGGGCGTGCACTAACTTCCCCACTTCTTCGTATCGGCTTCTCACACTTACACTCTGGATAGAGGCGTCGACTGATTTTCTTCGTGCGTCACGTGACCGCTTTCGGCCAATGAGGTCCTGGTCGGGTATCTTTCCTCCTCTTTCGTGCGTCATGTGATCCACTTGGCCAATGACGTCTTAGTTGGGCGTGAACAACCCGTGGCTTTGTTTTGGGAAAGAAATACCTTGCTTAACTGTTGTGTATGATACACCTAATTTACATAAGCGGACTACCGACCATATAAATATGGGTTGGTACCGGAAGACGGGGAAGATAGTAGAGATTAAGAAATTGAATCCAGAGACTCTGCCCGACTGCGATTTAGTCAACCCATTATGCAGGAACAGTCTTCCCAAGAATATACCAAACTAACTGTAAATATTGTGTACCTATTCTTTGTTTCAATACATTTTGTTAACGTACATTTTGTGTTGTATTATTCCATGCTTATTTAAGCTTCAACATTAACTAAAAAAAAAAAATTAATTAAATCGCCCTTATCATGAGCGGCCAATGTGACACTCTTGGTTTTAACACGTGGCGTTTGTCAAGCAGTTTATCGCTAATTGGACATGGCCTAAGAAAGAAATTTTCCTCCAACTTGGCGTCTTCCAAGCAGAAATAAAAATATTTCACTTTCCTTCGGCCTATATGTTGACAACAAAAAAATCTTTATTATCACAGGGCAAACGTTTATTCTGTCAAAAGAAAGAAAAATTTAGCCAGTAAAAACTTCTTGTGTGGGATTTTTTAATTCTTTACACAGGGAAGACTGTCTGTGCTTCGTCAATGTTCAACAATGGATTTCTTCTTTTGGGTGACATCCATTGATAATAAAATTCCATTTTTCGTGGACAAGCGGAAATCGGTCAACGCTTGTTCGTAGGTGACCTAGATATTTTCGACATCTGATACCTATCAACTATAACCTTTTTCCTCATTTCTGTCTCTTAAGCCGTGTGTGTGTGTGTGTTCGCCTATGACCCGTCTGGTATTACTTTTTCTTTCTTTCTTCTTCGTTTTCTCTTTCTTTCTCCCAAATCGCTTGAATGCAAAGAAAGAATTATTCTTAAAACCTAAAATATTTTTCGGCCTCAAATAATTATCAAATGGTTGATAAACCGTAAAAAAAAGCAAATCATATATCTATAATATTTCTTTCAAATCGTCAGGATGCATGGTGCCACAATGCTTTGAAAATAGATATTTTCAACCAACGGGTCATGTTCCTGTCAACGATAATAAAAAAAATATACATAAATTGTTAATCCTTAGAAGTGTATTTAAGCAAAGTTTCTGAACAGAGAAGGTAGTAAGGAGAGACAGATAGCAACAGACGGCTACAGTTCACGATATCTCGGCTTAAAAGAAATTCCCTTACTAATTCGCCCGTATTCCTCAACAAGATATGGGACACTTACACATTACTCCTCATTTTCTCTCCGACCTACTCTTTCTCACACATCCACGTGAAGAAATCACATTTTTTTCATCTTAAACAAAACTTCAAACAAGAGATATCAGAACATTAGTACTTATATATACTAAAAAAAAATTAGTTGTAAAAAACATGAAAATAAAAATATCTTATATTTTTATATTTGAACATATTTTTCGCTTTTTTTTCTTTGTTGTGGGTTGATTCAAATATGCTACAAGGCTAATCCCTGATGGTATTTTAAAATACTATTAAAATCCAATTTATTTTACTTTATAAACATCCTCTAAGTAGTCGAAATGGGACATAAATCAGGGGAATTGAATGATGGTACCTTTAAAATACGCTAAATTTAAGAATACAGGTGATAAAGATAATAGTGCTCTTCTTTTATGTGCCGTTTCCGATCAGGACGTTGACGATCATGGATCTCCACAATTTCCTCTCCTTTGTAGCTTTTAATAAATTTAGTCTTTTCGCTATCTTTCCTTAACCTTGTTCCCCCATCCATTTACTAAAGTTTACCCTCAATCTGTCCTGTGAGTATCAAATTCTTCGAGCACCCCTTCCTCATTACACGCCCTAGAAATTTCAACCATCTCTTCCCGATATTAAGTACAAGTTTCCTTTTTGTGTCCCTTTTCTTTAAGATCTCGGTCCATGTTATTCTGAGTGTTCTCCTTTATAACCACATTCCTGTTGATTCAAGTCACTTCTTCATTAGCTAGGAGATTGTCCGATATTCATTGCCATATAAAAGGATTGACATTACGCAACAGTACAGTACACTTTTCTTTGTTTCTATATGAATTTTTCTGTTTCTTAATACTTAACTTTTGCCTAGACAAATAAATTAGAATAATCGATGACTCAAGGGAGGGAACTGTCAAATAATAACTATAGTGTAGTGTCCCTTATCTATTTATTTACAAATACGTAAAATAGTTATTTAGTAAATAATAAAGATACAACGTTCTAATATATATATATATATATATATATATATATATATATATATATATAAACGTTATTTTTAGTGGATACCCTGATTTGAGTAGATGCTCTGCAGTACATTTATTTATTTTCTTCTACCGGTAGACGGAAATAAATAAATATTTATTTAAATAGATAGACAGAGTGTCTACTGAAATACAAGCATCCATTAAAAATAACGTTTAAAGTGATAAAAATAACGTTTAAAGTGATAAAAAATCTATCGGATTAATAAAAAAATACATTCTAAAATATATATATATATATATATATATATATATATATATATATATATATATATATATACTTGACATTTGAATAATTTGAAATATAATTTGCTTGAGGCTATATGAAACGTGTAAACTTTATCACCAATATTTATTATCAATGTCTAGAGGTATTTTTTCAATGAAAATTTCAATTTTTGTGGGTTGAAACTTTTTTTTTATTTTTGTATGTTCCAGTTCAATTAAATTATTTTGCAATTTTTTACTCAAAGAAATTTGGGACATCGATAACCTTTTAGGAACTGATCCAGATATCGGGGAGAAAAATTATAAACACATACTCATTTGCTAAAGATATCGATTAAATGTTCGGACTGGGCGTCGGTTTAATAAACACAGATAGAAAGAAGAAGAAGAAGAAGAAGAAGAAGAAGAAGAACGAGAGAGAGAATGAAAAAGAAAAAGAAAAAAGAGAAAATGTCTTGAATAACGAACTGAATACACTCTCCTACACAAAAACACAGATTATCGCGAGTAGGAGAGGTTGCATAAACAATACAACTATTTGTTGTATATTGATTAATATCGATTCATTGACTGCCAGTTGTTTATCCTGAACATTATTATTTTTATTTATGAACGCCAATCAAGCCAAAGATAATAAATCATTTTTTTGTTTCTTTTTCTTTCTGCCATGATATCATTAGTCATGTCTTTATGATCATCGACAGCTTTCATTTCAATAATAAAAATGGCGGCTATATTTGCGGTCATATAACAGCGGGAAAATTTTTATTAAACAAATGTCCACAGGGAAGATAAACTCTAAACATGACTGCGTGGAAATGGCGGTTGGAATCTGGCACACGTTCACAATTACGATAACGAATCCTGTAACTCATTAGCTTCGTCGGAGTACAACATGTACTGCAGCCGTAGAAGCAGTGGCGTGTCTTGGAATTATAACCTGGCACAAAGGTACTAAAAAAAAAAAAAAAAAGCAGAGACAAATACAAATACTTTCTTTCAAACAAACGTAGAGGTTTCATGCATACGCTGACAGTACTGGATTTTGGTCGATACATTCTTTATTCTTCTGTAAGTATAGACGTGTGTGGCTCTGGTTGCTGTGAATGAACCAAACCTGTTTGTATAAACGAGAAACTATTTCTTACGGACTTAAGAAATATCAGAAATACTAAGATTAAATTAAATTAGTTATTAATAAATTACTAGTAAAATACTATTAGTGCCGGTAAAAATTCGTAATTCTTGATTTAATAACTGAACAAGCTCCGTGTCAGTCCCATGGTTATAAAACACCCGTAGAAATTCCTCTATTACATCATTTCGTGAAATACATCGGTCTGATGTCTTAGCACACATCATCACTGATGATTTTAGCTAAAGATCCTTAGGGTTTTCGGATCTTGCAACATCATAACCCCACTCTACACTGAGCCAGGCGATACTGATCGGATCTGTTAGCTATAAATATTCTCATATTTTAAGGCGTACTACACACTGCGATTCGTCTGGCCTTTATAGTCCAATAATATTCACAACTTTAGCAAAATCGTGCAATTACAATCGTAAGTAAGAATACAGGTCACTATTTAAAGAAGTAAGTGGGTACAAATGAAAAGATTTGAAATTGACAAGTTTTTCCATTTCACTGAGCCGACGTTAAACTAGTGCGTGTCACCTCTTTCTTTCTTTTTATTCTTTCTTTCTTTCTTTAAAATTAAACTGCGTCTCTAATATGCCTTTTCCGTTTGGAATAGTCCATTATTTACGAGGTATTGGTAAGGCGTAACGTACGCGCTGATTGAGAGGAAGAAGCAGGGTTATAATATGATTGTCCAAATATTCTTGAATTGATAAAGATTTTCTCAAAATTGTAAACGATACTCACACAGGGTGTTTCATAGAATTGATACCATTTGAGATGTAACTTAAAAACTAAACAGGCTTATTGTTGAGGAAAATAAAATTTATTCATCAAAATCCGAATGAGAAATCCAAAGGTAAGTGGATCTCATGAACGATTTCATAAATTCATTTCAAGTTTATGTCCTTTATCGACACAGACTTGATTGCGCTTTTGCTTGTTATCTGTCTTTAAGGTCTGAATTGGATGAAAAGCTTGTAGGGTGACATTTGCAAGCATTTTCTTACGACACTCCAAACCCAATAAATACAAACATTTGCTCTTCCTGTGGACTTTGTGCGGCTTCGCAAAATATTTCCAGAACCTGCTCGTCCATCTCGTACGATGCCGGTGTGGTCGTCTTGATCTTTTTCCAATGCACAGACAGCCTTCCTCTTAGAACTTCTTGTGGCCTGTTCAAATCTGCTTCGCAGTTGGTGCAATTTTAGCGAATTCTCTCACAGATGTACACTGCATAGTCTTGCACGTTTTTCTAGAGCTGAGAGCATGCCGCAAGGAAGAATGTCGATAAATATAAATGTCTGAACAAACAGAACTCACCTGAATATTTGCCATCGAAATATCGAATAGAGCGGTGAGAGTTGTGTTCATGGGAAACAGACTGTAGGTTGAAAAATGTTACCTCCCACAACATGTGGTTTATACTGTGCCTATGTCGAATGGATCCATATATCTGGGATAGGGCGCACGATTCAGCGTTATCAGCAGTGAACAAAGTACGATAAAGCCCTCGGTCACTGTGCAGTGTGATCTCTGGGCGAAAGAGAGATCAGTGGATTCTGTTATCATCTAACATGATATCTTGGGAGTTTATAACTGTAATCTTAGCGTTTGCTTCGCTCAGTGCGCCAGGAGATGAGAGCTGTGGCAGAACAATTCGTGGCTGCTTCATTACGACAATGTAACTGTTCACAACGCCCTGGTCATCCGGCAGTTCCACTCTGAGAAGAACATCGCCGTACTGGAACAACCTCCATATTCATCTTAACTTGCTCTGTATTGCTTTTTTTTCCCAAGCTCAAGTTGATCATCAAGGGGACCTGTTTTGATGGTAGCAAGGCCATCTAGAGTGCTGTAACGACGGAACTGATGGGGTGAGGGTGGGTTGAGGCACCCAAAAAGACTCCCCGCAGCAGTGCATAGAGGCGTAATTTCTTATTTGGAATTGGAATAAAATGTTTGTGACACTAGTCTCGTTACTTTTCAGACAGACCTCTGATATCTGTTGAGATCTTTCTTTGCTTGACAAGCGTGGTCTTCTCAACATATCATATGTAAATACGATTTGCTAAGAAATCTTTATCATGTGCGGAGTGAGTGGATTCTACAGTTTGTAAGTATCGCTACTTCAGTCGGCTCGATAAACAGAAAGGGACTCTTTTACTGCCTGTTTAACCTCGCTGGGACATAGCGTTTCGTTTCGTTATATTCTCCTTACACTAGTGCAGTTCTTATATATTTCTCTCGCAAAAAAACTGTAGAAAAGGGCGCAGCAGTCATGGAAAACCTTTTAAAATTTTTCCTTTTCAAAGTTCAGCTATAAAATAAACTCAGGTCAAAGCTTGGAATACAAGTTGGACAGATGTAAAAACAAACGTAATAATAACAATATCACTAAATGCTAAGCTTGTAGTCTTTTCAGATAAAATTCTGTTGTGATACCATTTAGCAAGGAAAAGGAAGAAAAGAAGGGAAAGAAATGAAATTTTGATAGTGAAAAATGGTGAAAGGTTTCATTGCCATTGTCGAGAATTCTAAATAGATAAAAATTAACTGTGTCGTGGTGGCGGACTTATATTATCGGGAATAGATAACAGCCACTTGGTGCTGGCGAAAATCTAATTGACAAATTCCAGATCGGCTAGCTAAACTCCGGGACAGAATAGATAAACATTTAACTGTGTCACGGGAATGCCATTTGGGCCTTCCGCAGAAAACTACAGAGATAAAAACTTAATAGGAATGCACTGACCACACACGAGCTGAAAAAAAGAAAACAAAGAAAATAGGTTAAATCTTTGTCGAGGGAAAGATATCGTTAGACAAGGTCTGGGTTGTGTTAGAATCTGGCGATAATAGCGAAGCTATTTTATCGGAAAAGTTGGATCTGTTTTGCTGGATGACCACCCACCCTGATGATTGACGAAGTCCAGATGAAAGTGACCTTGGGATAGGAATTGAGGTTATCACACTACAGGTCGCATTGTTCTGTTGGCGGCCAGAGAAGAAGAGAGAATAGAAAAGAAAAGAAAGAAAGGAAATAGAAAACAAAGAAAAAGAGATAATTCTTTTTTCTTTGAGCAAGATATTTTTTTAAGAAACAAGGCTAGTCTGGTCACACCCACACTGTTGATCGACCATGAAGGTTAACGAGAGCCAGGCGGAGGTGATCATGTGATGCAGGGGGAGGCCTGCTACCACTCCTTAAAGAGGATAGGTATGAGATGTTACTGCGAAGAAGTAGGAAAATCGTTGACGCCCTCTGAAGGTAGGGGTAAGAGAAGACTTCAAAAGATGGAAATAATTAATTTTTCCTGACCGAAAACAAAAGAAGGGGATTGTGGATTTGGAATTATCAAGGAACCTCAAACTCCGACGAGACCACCCCGGTTTTGGTCGGCGTCCATATAAGCAAAGTAGCAGCGAGCGAAAATCAGTTTCCCAGTTCAGTCCAGTTCGGTTCAGCTTCCAGTTCGCAGTTGAAGTGGGTCCCGCCTCGCATTAGATGACCTGAAAGATTCGCGCAACTTCCGAACTCATCTTGAATCCAAGAACAATTTATTTTTGAAGAGCGACTTAGATTCATACCACCAAAACAAGTTTTACGACTATCGCCTGAAGACACACCGAGAACCAGTTTCTTAAAGAACAGACAACTTAAGATGTTAAAACTCATCTAACAAAAACAACGTGTCACGAATCCATATAGCGGGTCGGGAGATAGACGCAGTCCTATGTATCCAGCAACCAGATAAAAAGTATTGTTATCCTTTTTTTGATACCTTTGAACTTTTGAGTTATTATTTTCTTTTCTTTTAGACATATTTGTGCGATACCACCCTTATTCGAACTCAACTTGCATTACGACCCCAACGACTGATTGATTTCGTCTGCCTAAGATCAATTCACAACGTGGGTAGGCAGACTGGGGATCAAAGCAGTTACTTCGGTAACCAGACGTTGGAAGCGGGTTGGGAACGACGAGGCTGATATCGAATCTAACCCGATTCCCATCCGAATCACCAAAAGGTTAGAACGTCACATTTGGGTGCCGCGACCAATACCAAGCCAGTTGGTCGTCACAGGACGGGACAACACGACTGACGCAGACAGGCGGACGTCACGTTTGGAGCGGCGACACCCGAACGAAGCAGCGAGGAACGAGCAAGGCTGGGGGACGTCACACTGTTATACCGGAACATACCTATTCTATTGTTAATAGACTCTCCCACACATAATAAGTAGTAGTAGTAGCAGGCGCCAGGGGGCTCAGAGTGGAGTGAGTCAGTCGAGGTCGGACATTAAAGTATCAAACCCACAACTAGATTGCTGCGTCATTAACTATTTTTTCAAGTTCCTAACGTTTTGTACGTCGAACCCTTTTTGGACCGACTTAGTGAAGTACAAGCCTCCACTGTGAAAACTACTCTACAACAAATTCTAAATCTCAGATGGATTATTTACACAAGTCGTATTAATGAAACAAGAATATACCTTATCTTTGTCTTTATTCACTATTCAATGAACACACAGCAATGTAAATAATTGTTTTTACTATAATGTATAACTGAATTGCCTTTCTGATATTACTCTATTCTTTCCGTTAGTATAAAAATGGCCCTTATTGTTTCCTGAAAGTGGGAAATATTTACTATGTTTAATAATATGTGCTCTGGTGAGTTTATTTACTTTCAAATATTGTCTGCGTCATTTGGAATTATGGGATTTAGAAATAACAAGACTGTTGAGAGAAAAATAAGTAATAATAAAAGTGATGTTGATGGTGAGGACAACAGTTTCCATACAGCAAACGTTCGACATTCATTTACTATCAGTTGGAATTTTTAAAAACTTTTTCTCTTAAAAGAGTTTTTAGGTAAAAAGGCTTCTCAAGTTCACTTAGAGTCATGGCTCTTACTGATGGGCCTTTTGGTAATGTGGGAAGTCAAAATGTTGATTATACCATTATTTTCTATTCCAATATTTTTAATCATTTCACCCCAAGCAAGGCTATAACACCACTAAGATGCAAGGGTTTTACTGACTGCGGAAGAATATCACAACCCCCACCCCAAACCCCCAAAAAACAAAACAAAAAACCCCCCAAAACACAAAACAAAACAAGAACAATTATCATGAAATTATTTATAGAAAAGACACAAAAAATCTAAGTTATGTCTATGGGAAAGTGACTGAAGGCAAGATTAGCATAGAACTCACAGTTACATCTAGTCATTTCAACTATAAAATGATGTGACCTTGCCGCCAATCTTGTACTGCGAGTATATTCATAAAATTTAGGTACCATAGAACAATTACTATGAAACTATTTATAGAAAGACTACGTTATAGAAAGCTTCGTTATAGCGATGGGAAAGTGACTGAAGCCAAGATTCCAGTTCATGAATAATAACATTGAAGATTCTTTTTTGTATTTTATCAAGAAGCACTAAATACATAACAGAAAGACCAGACCAGATATGGTAGTAATATTCAAATCATGAACGAATGGTAGGCTTATACATATGTAAGAAAAATTGATGGAAAAGAAATCTGTTTGCAAACGCGCATAGTATAGTATAGGCAGAGATTAAACAGATAAGGTCACTTATTTCTTCCTTGCTGTATTTCTGATGTTGCTTTAAATGATTCAGTGGACGTGAAATTTTAAGGGAAAACTTTTATCAAATAACTTACAAGATTACTTTGAGGATCCACGGTCTGGGGTAACAGTTAGACAATATCTGGTTGTGCATTTCTAATCAGTTAAGAGGTGTCATGTTAAATCAACAAACCAAAGATCTATTTGAGCTATAGATATATGATAAATATATAACATACAGGAATATCTGGCTTATGTCAGAGGGTACCCACCAAGAAGAGGCTATGCCCTTTGGGCAGAGTTTCGTCTCGGGAAGCTAACTCCGTTTTTTTTACGTGGTCTATAGGGAATTTTTGCCCCAGCCTACGGGCTCGTATTCCCCACTTTAAACTTGGCCTTGTGGTACATCGTGCTGCGTGGGGCAGCGGGTAACCTTGGAAACGTGAATTATGATTTTTGCTGTGTCTTTAAAACCCAGTAATTTTAAAAGTTACTCCAAAATTAGCTTGGGGATGAAATGGAACTAATGTCTTTAATTTAATTACAAAATTAAATTCGGAGCTTTCATCTTCCATTTTTGAAACATGGTTAGAACTGTGTAGCGAAAAAAAACATATTTTAAATCAATTAATTTACAATATTAATGCTCTGTAAATTTACATTGAGCACTATTTTGTAAAAATGAAAATATCTATAAGAAGACCGGATTATATATTTTACTGTTCTTTCTTTTTTATATATATATATATATATATATATATATATATATATATATGTATATATAGTTAAATTCCCAGATGAATTCTGTGGACAAGACAGATTGGTATCAAATGACAATTGGAAAAAATCTTACATTTTGCCAAAGCGTTTCGTCTTCCGACTTTTTCAAGGCAAAAATGAAATCGAAATGTTTTTGTTGTTATAGTTACATTAAAATTCAAAATTAAAAAGATAGACGCTTGTGTCTAAGCCTTTTTTCTGGTTAATGTAAATTACCTTTATAGTTGAGTCTACTCTATCAGCTAAATTTTTATAATGAAAAAAATGGTAATTGAAACTAAAATTAGTTTAAGTAATTTATGTCTATTGAGATGTGTAGCGCAGTCGTAAAGCATAAGGTATTCGGGCCGCAATAATGGAAGATGGTAACTTGGTTACAGTCAATTCTGTACCACTTCTAATATCAGGCAGGAAACAAGGTATAGACCTCTACTTATGTTCAAAAGACCAGAGAAGAATATAAACAAGATGATAGGCAAATGCTTTGAGATTACGCAGCGCCAGTCTATAAAATCTGGTGAATTGTTGTCCTCTTTAAGACATAAAGGATTATATATATATATATATATATATATATATATATATATATATATATATATATATATATATATTAACTGTCAGAACTACGCTAAGTAGAAAAACAAGTCTATTTTTAATTCTGACCTTATGTCCCTGAAATTTAAATTTCGGTAAAGAGGTAACGCTTTGTTTTTAAATTTCCTTAAAAATCATTAATCACCAGTTACTTACCATCGCCTGAATAAATACAATCATAATATTGAAACATGAAAGCTTTTGTGTAGCAATTTCAAAATGTTTTATTATAATCTCTTATAATAAAATTATATTGCTCTACTTTGTATTGAGCACTTTTTAAAAAGTAAATACTACGAACAGTGGATTTCTACTCTATCTGTTCATTCTCGTATTTGGATATATATAGTCATCCACAGACAGACTGTTTCCCTGTATCACAGCTCTTCAGTGTGGCTAGACGTCCGATTGCTTCAAGCCAGGATCGAAATCCGACCGATTCAGTCAGAGATCCTACCCCTAGACTATCGTCGCACTGCGTTAATAGAAGTAGAAGATCAACGGGTTACTTCGGACCCGACATTCCGCGTTTCATGGTTACAGCGCCATATGAGAAAGACGACGTTGTTTCTTCACCCGCAGTACGCTTATTGTATTGTGCTACATTTGCTATCTCTCGTTTGTGTCGTTATTTTGGGTGAACTTTATGCCCTTCATTATGTCTCCCAAGCGTAAGGCAGACTCGTGGGTGCTTATGGACGTGAGTTCTTACTTACGTCGAAAATCAGGTTACGTTGCGCCGTAGAAACGGATCTCCAACGTAAGTCGAATTTCTCTCTCTCTCTCTCTCTCTATATATATATATATATATATATATATATATATAGAGAGAGAGAGAGAGAGATTTAATACAAATATAAAATAAGTCACTTAACTCATTGGTGTTACCTTCAGCATTCCGACTTTCGTAGATGGAACCTCCAGCAATCACTCCGTCTCCTCGTTAGAAGATATCAGCAACTTTTATTGCAACTTTTGTTTATTTTCTCGTTTTTCTTTTATATATGTATTTTTATTGGTGCAAGTTTTATTATATTCTTTTCATTGTGTGCGTTCGTGTGCATGTGTGCGGGGGCGCGTAAATGCGCTCGTCTGAGTATCTGTGTGCGTACATGTAGAATATCATGGTTATTTGTCCTTTTCGTCATTTTCCTTGTCTGTATGTACTCGCTGCTTATTCGTTTTATACATTTTTCTCTTGTTTTCATTTGCAGCTATGTTGACATTGGGTTTGTCAGACAGTCACTGTTAGGTTCCTTCACGAAAGATAATTATATTATTTATTAATGATAAAATATCAGTGCATTTAAAAAAAAATTCAGTTTTACAAAAATCGATAAAACACCCCTGATGCGGCCACGAAAGTGACTGCATGCTTACATTAATGGCTCGCTCGTGTTCATTGTGGCCATCATGGCCACGGTGGCATCTTGTAAAATTTCCTTGCTATTATAGGAACCCAACTTGGGCTTCCTTGATGACATTTCGAACACAGTAATTCATGATATCTGGAGAGAAAGGGGACCATTTGTTGTTGAGTGACATGATCGCGGAATATTTCTAACAGCCACTCCTGATTCATTTATGCCATGTGAGTGAAAGTAGATACCTGTTGGAACACGTACGGCCACACCTTCAAGCTACGCTTAACACCTGAATATTGGTGGTGACATTGATTCTGATACTCGTTTTTAAGAAGTGGAGTGGCATGGTGTGAATTTTGCTGCTCAGAACAGACGGGAGCAATCCCACACGTGACGTGTGCGTCAATATGGATACTTCTGAAGAATCAGAGCAGAACCAACTATCCCCTATTTTGTGCAGTTGATTGCATTCAAAAAGTAAGCTAGAATTTTTGTTTAATTATATTCTTAATCATTTCACCATAAATAAGGCAATACTACGCCTAAGATGCAAGGGTTTAATGGGAGTTAAAGTCAGTGAGAAGACTTTAGTGGCGACAATAAAAGAAGTGAATTCAACAGAAGATGGTGCATTTAAATTTCTAAAGATTGTAGGTGACAGGGAAGCAAGAAATCGAAAGATAGATCCACAGAAGAGAAGGTCGGAAAAAAGAAACTATTAGAATAGAACTTGCGGTTACATTGAGCTATTTAAACAATAAATGCAGCACTGTTGTCATATTTGGACAAGAGCTGCCCTGACTGCTCTCTCCAGCCTTGATAGAGTTCAAAAACTTCTTCGATCCCTAATTATTCTCTACCCTTCAAACTCTCCCACAGGCGGGATATGGCAAGTCTCCTCACTGCTCTACCGCTACTTTCTCAGAAAGTGCCCAGACGAACTACATTCCCTGGTCGCACTGAAGCAAACCTTCACATCAAGAACATGCCAGGCCACTGACACAACAAACAACCCACAACAGGATTTTTCCCTGATCACTACAATCTTAACCTGTTCAAAACTGCGGTAGACCGCTGTTTTCCAATCCTAGACACAAATGGCCTCCAAAAGTAACCCTCTAACTCGAGTGGCCCCCGTACCTTGTAAAGTGTGAAAATTGCTGTAATATATATATATAGTTGCCAATCTTGTAATATGCTTAAATTCTTGTGATCAATTTACCTAAGAGGAGAGCTCATTAGAACAACTGCTCTGAAATTATTTATTAACAATGACAGAGAGAAGCCTCGTCACGGCAGTGGGAGAATGAATAGAATCGAGATTCCAGGTTAGGATCGATAACATTACAGGCGTTTCTATGGATTTTGTTGAAAATCTCGAGATATATTGCAGGGGCACCAGACCAGATCTGGCTGCAATATGCAATGCACGGACGAATTGTAGATTTCTAAATGTGTAAAGATGGATTCTGTCGAGAAAAAAAAAAAAAAACTGGCACAACACAGTGAACAAACTTTCTCACTGCAGACCAAGCAATTGATTCAATATTGTCATTCTATTATCATTCCAATTCATTCTTTCTATTTAATCTAAATTCCTCGTCCTGGGCATGACAATAAACTACATCCGGCAGCAATGCTTCTGATCGAGAGTTTTTGTTGTTGTTCACAGATCCACTCTGACCCGAGGTCGTATCACCTGTTAGGGTCCCGGCTATGAGAAATACAGTGACCCAAACAATAATCAACAGTATATTTTTTCTAATGAAAGGAGCAACAATACATATTTATAGCAAAATGACAATCAATACAACACTAAAAATATAAAAATACATTTTATAGTAAAATGACCAACAGTACATTTTATCATCTTCAAACTATATATCTAAAAAACATACCTTTAGCCTGAAAGTTTAAAATTATGTACAATATATTTGTAGATGAAAGCATAAAATAACGTACAATATATTTAGATGTCAGTATTAAATAACTCATACAGACTGATATGCCGCTAAACAAAATCAATTTTCGTGAGTGTAAAACTCTAAGAAATATCAATTAAATCGCATTTAAAATCTACTGAAATGCTCAAACTCTATAACATATAAATGAATAATTGCATATAAAATATATTTTCTTCGAGTATATAAGATCAGCCAGTTGTGCCTCGAGAAATTAATCTGTATACGAATAGGCACCCGTTTATCTCGTGAAATAATGGAGCTACAGATATTTCATTGGATTAAGTAATAAATTCATATTCATTATCTTCTTTTTTTTAAATATCTTTTAACGCTTTCCACGGCTTACGAACAGCACGGTGAAACACTCGTTCGCGTACAATCACCGAAGATAAGCAAGGTTGAACCTGGTTAGTATCTATATGGGTGACCGCTTGAGAATACCAGGTTCTGTAAGCTTGGATGTGCAATGGTGTTGTAATGAATAATGGCTCGGGTTTGTTAATCAGAGAGTCAAGTTCCAATTCCCGTTGGGTTCGTTATATTCACTTATGCGCAAATACCATTGGGAAACATACGAATCCATCTCTTCCTCACAGCTATGGATTAATTAGTAATACTTGTATCAATGAACTATTATTATTATTATTATAGTAGTAGTTTTGGTCCAGGTTATCGTATACTGTAGCTTAACTTCATTTGGCAGTTGGTCAAAGTTTAGGCCACAGCTAGCCTACAGTATGTTGGTCGACCTATATGGTAGGTATAGGCGTAGCTCTGAATTTTGAGGCAAGTCGACTTGTTGTAAGTCGCAACTTACGATAATATGTAATGAGTAGGAAAGAAAAAATATGCGCCTAACAACCCTCACCACTGGCAGGCAGTACACACTTATTGTTCGAAAAATATCGTATCTTTGAAATCTCTATCTATAAAAGGCAGGGTGTTTGTGTGTGTGTAACGAATGCACGGCCGCAATTTTTGACGGATTTGCACCAAAATTTACATGCACATGCTCCAAGTTAGCGGGAAGGCCAAGACCGACTTTGCATTTCCAACTCCCATCGATAGTGGAAATAATCGATTTTTTCATGCTTCTACGGCAGTTTTCATGTAGTTTGCAATCATTTTGTACTGGCCAAAGTGAGAGCCTATAGCTGGCTGCCACGAATAGGCAGGAAGATTCTATTGGCCAGCGTGAGAGCTAACAGCTGACTGTCACGAATGTTAACTAGCATGCTAGCATGCAAAAAATCAATAGCTGCATTCGTCACAAGTGGGAAAAATTTAAATCTGCATGGCACTCCAATTGGCTCATTCGCTTGCTTACACTCAAGGTTGATTCTGATTCCGTAGAACTGGGTTGGGTGTGAAAAAGTATTTGTTGTTAACATTCATTTTTCATTCAGTTTTTCCAGTTACGAGTCCTTTTTTAAAGCTGATCGTTTTGTGTTAGTATAGAGCTTAGAAAAAATTCGCAGTGTGAGATAGGCAAGATGTAAGGCATGTAGCAACATCAGCATGGCGAAGGGCACTCCTTTAAAGGCAAGGAAGGGCAAAAATATTTTATGTCAAGTGATAGCGATTGCTGTATGAGTAGTACGATTTTTGAATCAAGCACGGGCAACGCCGGGCGATGCTGCTAGTACAATATATTACTCATATTATATAAAAATATATATATAAATACCTGATGTCCTGGGGTTAAGAAAATGTGTGAAAATCCTCTCTATAAGAAAAATGAACAAATAATTGGTAAAAAGTTGATAACTATTTTCTCTCGATTCAGAATGAAACAGACTTCATTGATTTCAGTGGCTCAGCTGAAAGGCTCACTCTAGTATCAATATTGCGATAAGTGATGATTCTGGGATTGGTATCTTTCATTGTTTTCTCCTCTACATTCTGTGTCGTTTTAGGACGTGGGCGATCACAGCTCTCCTAAACCTCCTATCCCGTGAAACACTTAGCAACTTTTGCTCTTTTGCTAAGCATCATGGCCCAGTTCCACAATTCTATTCACACAAGCTCAATCTTTCTTGCCCTCAATATGCCATGTGTGTATGAAATTCTCCAAGACTTCCTTCCATATTATATTTCCATTAAATTTCTGTTTTTGTTTCCATTTTCATTAAGAGACATCGTTACTTACGTATTATGTCTATGGAATTCTCAGTATCTGTCTGCGGAACCAAATTTCTGTTGCCTCCAGTTGGGCAATACTCTTTTCTTTGTTCTTCACGTATTTTTCCTGTTTCTTAATACTTTACTTAAATTTTCGAATGCATCTTTCACTAAACCAAGATTTGGGTGCCGAATTTTCCGTCCTCTGTTAAAAAACACTTCCTAAATATTTATATTTTTGTACTTGTGTGACGTCCCTAAACATAGCCTTCGCTCGCTCCTCGCTGCTTCGTTCGGGTGTCGCCAATCCAAACGTGACGTCCGCCTGTCGCGCCAGTCGTGTTGTCCCGTTCTGTGACGACCAACTGGCTTGGTATCGGTCGTGGCACCCAAATGTGACGTTCTAACCTTTTGGTGATTCGGATGGGAATCTGGTTAGATTCGATATCAGCTTCGTCGTTCCCAACTCGCTTCCAACGTCCGGTTACCAAAGTAACTGCGTTGATCTCCAGTCTGCCTACCCACGTTGTGAATTGATCTTGGGCAGACGAAATCAATCAGTCGTTAGGGCCGTAATGCAAGTTGGGTTCAAGCGAGGGTGGTATCGCACAAATATGTTTAAAAGAAATAAAATGATAGCTCAAAAGTTCAAGGTATCAAAAAAAAGGATAACAATACTTTATGTCTAGTTGCTGGATACATAGGACTGCGTCTATCTCCCGACCCGTTATATGGATTGTGACACGTTGTTTTTTTGTTAGGCGAGTTTTAACACTTTAAGTTGTCTGTTCTTTAAGAAATTGGTTCTTGGTGTGTCTTCAGGCGAAAGTCGAAAAACCTATCTTGGTGGTATGGATCTAAGTCGCTCTTCAAAATAAATTGTTCTTGGATTGAAGACGAGTTCGGAAGTTGCGCGAATCTTAGTCAGCTGCGAGGCCTGCTTCAACTGAACACTCTTCTCTGCTGAACTCTCCGGGAAACTCTCCGGGAAACTCTACTCAACTGATTTCTGCTCGCTGCGACTTTGCTTATATGAACGCCGACCAAAACCGGGGTGGGTTTGTCGGCGTTGGAGGTTCCTCGATAATTCTAAATACATATCCACTTCTTTTATTTTTGGTTAGGAATTTCCCACTTCTTTCCATTTTTGGGAGTCTTCTCTTACTCCCACCTTCTCACCATACTTCAGAGGGGCGTCAACGGCTCTCCCCACTTCTTCGTAGCAACCTCTCATACCCATCCTCTAAGTGGGCGGCGGCGGCTTCCCTCCTTGCGTCACGTGATCACCACTCGGCCAATGATGTCCAGCCGGGCGTGTGCGATCCAGCGGGCTTTGTTTCAGGAAAAAAATATATCTTGCTCAAAAAAAATTTATCCTTTTCTTTTCCTTTTCTTTCCTTAATCGCAGCTCTCATTTTCTCTGTCGCCAACAGAACAATGCGACCAGTAGTGTCATAACCTCTATTCTCATCTGGACTTCGTCAGTCAGATTTTCGCTAATCATCAGAATGGGTGGTCGTCCAGCAAAACACAATCGACCGTCGTCTCGAAAAAACAGTTCCATTGTTCTAGTCATTTCTGGTGCCAATTTCTGATAACATAGTTTTGTTATCACAACCGAACTCTAACACCGATAGATGTCTTGTCAAAAAAAAAAAACGGTCAGCCGTTACTCAAGGTTGGCCTCGTGTGCGGCTTAGCAGACGACACAGTTAATTTTTCTTATCTAGCCAAAACCCTGTATTTCACCTGTTCTTTGTCAATTATCAAAATAACATTATCAATTGGAGTTTTCTTAGTTAGTCGGTCTGTGGTTTGCTAATTAGATGTTTGCCCGCATTAAGCGGCTGTTATCTATCTCCGATAACACAAGTTCGTCGCCAGAACATAGTCGATTCCCTTATCCACTTAGAATTTTTTTGCAATGGTAATGACACCTTTTCGCCATTTGCTACTTATCAAAATAACATTGTCAAGGCCCCTGGTCGTGGGTGGTTTCTTTTATCATCTACGCTTAAGTCTCGCCTCTCTTTTCCTTTCTTTCCTTTCTCTTTTTCCTTTCTTTTCTTTTTGCCCTGGTAAATGGTGCCACACTTGATTGATGTTGATGTCCACAGTTCGTAGTCCGCAATTTGGGATTTTCGTTTTGCAGAAAACCATAATTTCTTTACACTACTTAAATTGCTCATCTTTGTTGCAATATTCACAACGTTTCGGCCGTTGTACGCACCGGTCTTCTTCAGGTGACTCGGATTTTGAACTGAACTCTTTATTTCATCACCAGGAATATGGCAACAAATGATGTAAATAGTGGAAATAATTACATGACCTCACCTCATAAATATAGATAAATCATAATTTCGGTCAAGTTGATGGTTATTCCCTTCTTCTCGCTTTTCTTTAATACCCTGTGTAGGTAGTCGAGATTGCACCCACTGATAATAAATCCAGGTAGGGCCTAATCTTAAACCCCTTTCTATTGTTGTGTACCTACCCAATTTTTTAAAATTAGTATGCAGGGGATATGGTTCCAGTAAAAGTTCTGGATTATTCTAATATCTTTTCTAAGAAAATCGAGTTTTTCTAATAGTGCAAATAGATCTTTGTACCGCATTTTGTCAAATGCCTTTGCATAATCGATACAACTTAAGTGTACACCTCACCGCATTTGTATTGTTATTTTTTAAATCATTCTGATCATAAATATAGCATTTCTTGTTCCAGTGTCATTTGGTCATAAAAAAAAAAAAAAAAAAAAAAAAACGAATGCTAACAAATCTAAATTGTTGGACATTCTTAACTAATCAGTTAAGGAGATGGTTAGGGAATTCCTTATAAAAGTGTAGTTTCTCTCAGACTTTAGCGAGAACTTTTGCTTCTTAATGAACATGCAGGCCTGAAACTGCTGAATTACTGATGTAATTTATATAATCAGCTACAAAGAGCAATAAAAGACGTCACTTCACACTCTGCGTATTGTGCTGTTCGAAATCATGAAGACAAACCTTTCTCTCCGAGAAAAGATGTTTAATTTGATTTTCAGCAAGAGTCACAGACAGGCCAAGTTTAATATATTAGTCCCAAGAAAGTAATGGAAACGAACGTGACAACGCAACCGACTTGGTCTACTTCCGAACAAGAAGAGCGGCCGCCAAATGCACTTTCGAGTCATTCCGACGATCTCCAGTTGTACAGAGAAGTGGGCGGGAAAGTCACTGAAATATAACGACGTATCCAACCACATAAGACAGCGTGATAACAACACAGCATTACCAACAGACATTTCGTTCAATAATCAACAATTCATATTAGTTTCTCGATATACACATGTTTGAAATACAGTCACCCCAACAAATATCGATAATCCCCATGCATCTACCCTCATTTATGGGAATACAATATTGATTTGCTTTCTCTATATTTTCTGCTTTGTCCTGTACAATTTATCATATCGATGAATTTTCGTATTCAAACATTTCAATTATCTATCTATCTATCTATCTATCTATCTATCTATCTATCTATCTCAGTTTGCTCATAATTCTATATAAGTCTATTCATAGCTATTTATGTCAGCATGTTGGTATCTATCTCCTCATAATTCTAAGTCTATTCATATCTCTCTCTCTTTCTCTCTCTCTCTCTCTCTCTCTCTCTCTATATATATATATATATATATATATATATATATATATATATATATGATTTGTTAAAATGAATTCTTGTTAACGCTTCTCATTGTCCAATCGTGATCAGTATATTTTGCACGACGTCTTATAGACAAAATATTTCAACAATATTTTGTTTTCAAGAAAACCATTTCTGTATCCGTCTTTTATCACAATCTACAAAATAACTTGAATCACTCAGACAAAGATCAAAAACAAAGAACTTTACCGCCAGATGTCGCCTCATTGCATTCATTACAATCTGCGAGCTGCCTTCAATATCTGTACCATTCACTACCAAAGTAAAACGGGCCACTATCAGTAATTATTGTGGCGAGATATCTCGTAAGTTGGTTTAATAACAAAACAGGATCATTGATTATTTCTGCAATTTCAGTTTTAGAGAATCTCGTATCATTTGAGATTTATTTTCAGTTACTCTAGCATGTCCGCTTAATTTCCTGTTTCCACACCACATTTAATGTTGGAACTTGTACCTCATTTCAGATAAAAATGATACCCACAGATAAAAATAATAAAAAAAATATTTTAATTATATAATTAAAACATTTTCGTTTTGCAAACAATAATTCAACGTCTTGTAAAGATTGTTTTTTTAGAAATTGTTTTTCACTGGAAAATTCCATGAAACAGTTCAATGGGGGAAGGGCTGGCTTGTAACATTCAATAACCCCAAAATCAAATTAGTAACGTTCACCCATCATTGAGCCGACCCTGAACTTTTACTTCTCATGATAAATGGTTGTTCTTGCCTTGAACACTGATGCTGGGGGGGGGGAATGGTTGGTTCCTTGTGCCGCTCTAGAAAGTATCTGACAACTTTTGCGATACTGTAGCATTACAAGTGCCAGATTAGACCAAAAAATGGAGTACTGCGGCTCATACATCACCTTCCAGTTTTAATAGAGTTCAAAAGCGTCTATGCGGCCTTGGGCGTGATGCGCTAAACACACAAAAGGCTATTATCTCCCGATGGTCACGTGACCGCCTCTTAGTGATGTTACTACAGAGAATGACGACAGTGGTCAGACCTTCAGTCAGTTTCCAAGAGTCAAACCGAGAAGTTACTTTTTTAGTTCGGGACGATCGGCCCGGTTTGAGCCTGAGTCTGCAACCCACAGCAGCCTACAAGCCCCTGGTCCCGTTTTCCTATGGAAATATATCTTCATCAGATATAGGATCATTGGCTCGGTGTCCTCAATTTTGGAGAAAAAAAAACCCATGATTCTCCGTTTTCCCATTTACAGAATATGTCCTCTCTAGAGTAATAGCAAATAAATTCGGCTTGCTTGAATCTGGAATCCTATATATGAATCCTCCAGAAACACAGAAGTATCTCCAGCAGCCCCAATTCATGTTAGGAACTCTTATAAATAAGACTCTATATCTTCGTACTCTTACCCCACTACTTCTTGTGTTATACTTTGTCTGCATGGAATAAATGTAAATATACATTATAAATTTGTGTAGGACTTAGCAGCATAAATCTCTGACTGAGAATAAAGCATGTCTGTAATTCTTTTTTTTTTTTCAGCTATTCCGTTCCGTCTGTGTAATAAGGTGCTATTATATCATGAATATAATAATTCCCATAATGGGAGGAAATGCAAATGGGAGAATATTCATTTTTTTCCATAGCTCATAAAGTAATGTGTTATTATTCACTATTCAACCGTTTTCCTAAAGTCGAGGCGTCGTAAACCTCTCGCTAATCTGATGCTCTTTCAATCCTACATTTCTACCAGCTAAAACCCACTATACTACATATATTGGGACGAATCATCCTCATTCCCTAATTTTGTTGGAAAGAAGGAAGTTCCATTTGGACAGCTTCTTCCCTAGAGTCTTTAGTTTGTATAACCTGACACCCGACAGTGTGTTTTCCCGATGACTACAATCTTAACCTCTTCAGGTCTAGCGTTAAGCGATATCTGTACTACATAGTCACATAAACTGAACTTCTTACCTCCCCTTCTTACATTCATACAACAACCTTATTCAATAATCCTCTATCTGGAGTGATTCTTGGGCCTTGAAAAATTATTTAAAAAATAGAAAAGAAATCCTGCCTAATTTTAAACAAGCGAAGGTAATTTCTATTTGTTTTGTTGTGAAGATGTTAATTTCTCCAAATCTTCAGTCGTCACCTTCGTAAAATACTGTCGAAAATGTTCTTGTTCCACTATAAGAAGAGATATTCAATATCATGTTGGTTCGAAAATAGACGGAAGCTTTGAGATACATAATCAGAATCTATCTTTTCTTTTTTTTTAAATCTAGATTTTCTATCTAAATTCATTAAGCAACGTCGAGCCTGATCAATACCTAGACGGGTGACCATTTGGGAATACCAAGAGCTCTAATCTTGGATGTGCGGGCAGTGTAATAGATGGTGGCTCTGAAATGTTAATAGGGGAGCCGAATTCCAATTCCCATTGGGTTCGTTATATTCACTCATTCGCAAAGACCCTTCCCCGTCAACTATAGGTTAATTAGTAAGATTTGTATCACTGAAACCACTATTATCTAAAAAAAAAAAAAGATTTGATACAAAAGATTTAGATTTCGGATATCCATCGCTTATCACTACACCAAGTTGAAACACCGGTTCCCGTACTACCACTGAAGTTAAGCAACGTCGGACCAAGTCACTAGCTAGATGGGTGGTCGCTAGGGAATACCATGTGTTGTAATTCTGGATGTGCGGGTGGTGGAATGGATAATGGCTTGGAATTGTTAATCAGGGAGCCTAATTCCAATTCCTATTATGTTCGTTATATTCGCTTAAGAGAAAATACCCTTGGGAAAGTTAAGAATTCACCTCTTCCCCTAGCTATGGGTTAATTATTAAGAATTATATCGCTAAACTATTATCATCTCCTTACCCTCCGACGATAGCCTTAAACAAGATTGCTCATCAATCTATTCTATCAAACCAACACTTTGGTAAAATGCTCAGGCAGCCGTCGTCAGTAGTAAGACATTTTAGCGACATTATTAAAATTATTTGCTCTCCCAAGTGATATTTACTTAAGAAAGGATTGGTTATTTCGTCTGTTTAATGGCGTATCATTTAATGCCGAATTTAATTTTCTTGGCAGCTTGGAACTAATAAAAATATATGTTATTCTGCTTTCACAATTAAAATACATGGTAGATACTCAGCTTTTATGGATATACATGTGTGTGGGCATAATTACGAGAAGCGGTGATATGGCGGTTTTCTAAGCGTAGATATGGTGCAAGACCTAAAGTATGAAGTAGTCAGGATTGAACTGACTACTCATTCGAAATTGGTTTAAGTGAAAAAAAAATGCTTAACTATTACACCACATCGAGGTACCTCTAGAGGAGTTATGTGTTTTATGCTGTTTGGTTGAAGTTATATTTTTGAATACAGTTTGAATTAAGAAATTGTAGGATATGATATGGCTACATGTCATTAACGAGTTCTTTCATATTGGTTGTTTGCCAGTATTTGAAATGGATTTGAGTGAAATCGCTACAATTTCTTTGTAATTTTACAATGTATTGCTGGTATTTTTACTATAAAAATGTATTTTTAAACTTTCATAGTGTTTTGTTTTTGTTTGGGTGTTCACTATTTGCCTATAGCTGGGACCCTAACAGGTGCTACCACTCCGGGCCAGGGTGAATCTAGGAATAATAGTTATTAAGAGGTGGTTCCACTCACCTTGAAACCTCAAATCTCGCGATCAGAGGCCTTGCTGTCGGATGTAGTCAACAAAAGACAAATATCAACTATGAAAATATGCTGTTTTCTCTTTGTTTTCGATTTACCTTTCTCCTCTCTCTTTCTCTCTCTCCCTCTCTTTCTCTTCACGCTCTCCTGTCAATGGCACGAATGAATTAACCAGAAAGAGCAGATGCGGTGACACACAGAATAAGGGCGTTGACGTATTGAAAAGCCGGAATCATATGATCCGAGAGATTATATGCCCGAAGTTCAAGAGTAATAATATTCGCACACTTTTACACGGCAACTGGCCTAAATTAATACAATCGATATGGGCGGATAATAAATCTCTAAATTTTAGGCAAATTTGCTTACTGGCAATGAGGGCAAAAGTAAAAGAAGTCACATCATTTTTCTGTTGTAATCTAGAGAAAGTTAATAAATAGAATAATCAAGCGAAGTTTGGTAATGGACGATAATACTTAGGAGAAGAACAATACATATATGATTCACCAGCGGCGGCCAAAGAAGTAGTCAACTGCTAGAAGTGAGTCAAGTGAATTCCACAGTGAAACTCCAACTGCATGATATCTATCAACCGCTCCACGCGGTTAGATGTGGAACAAGGCCGAATTTTATGCAGAGTATCCGAACCGGTAGGCTCGGCAAAAATTCTCCGCAGATACTGTATAAAACTGGGTCGGGTAGATGTTTCCCTTCGGTATAGCCTCATCTGGGGATCCTCTCTGCGCGGAGGCACAGAGTTTGATCAGCACAGCTGGAGACAAATCTCCAACTGCAGATCAACATACAGTATTTACTACTGTATTTATGTGAATGGAGACATATCCATCATCGTCCATAGGTATGTTACAACACTTTCCTAGATTTTTTTTTATTACTAATATTCACTCAGTCAAGGTAGACAGATAATGTATGGATTTAATTAGCGTAGGAATAGACAAGTGTAGGAATAGACAAGGGGTATAAAGCTGAAGCAAACTTTAGGAGAAACCGGAAATCCAATCCTAAACATGAAATAAGAAATAAGCCTCTACTCCTGTTTAAAAGACCGATCCGGACTATAGGCGAACCTATCTACTCCTATTTTTTCTTTGTAATTTGTCAGCGAGCAGAATTTGTTCATTATTAGTAGTGAGCAACGGGTGCACCGTTTTGAGTCCATGCCTCAAAATTAAATTACGCTAAGTAAATAACAATCTTGAAATCTCGGGTTGGATTAACGAGTAATTCTGTTGACTGCTCTGTTTATTAGGCACCCAATACTTTTGACCTTGTCCCAAACTCAGCTAAGCTTAGCAAAAACAAAAAAAAAAAAAAAAAAAAAAAGAAATAAGTCTATCACCCAATATTCTTCTTTTGTTTTCTGTTCGAACTCACTCACTCACTTCGTTGTCCATAATATCAAATATGAGGACATTTCTCGGAGGATTGACCAACATAAAAATGTCGATTATTGATATTCCATTGAACTTGGATCAATAACTGTGAAAGGTTAACGGTTAGTTTCCCACAGAACCTGTTATTCGAGATATCTGCGTAGAGGTAAGCAGAGTAAAATATGAATGCAAAGTGACTTGGAAAATACAATCTGTCGAACAAAATTTGTTGGATGGAGCAGAGAAAGTAAAACGGAATTTTAATGATTCTTGACGCCATTGAATCTATTAACATTGGAGACATTCAATAACTTCTATTTACATTTATATATGGTCAGTTGAGAACTAAATCATTGGATTTTAATGTGTTATATTAAAATCTGAATAAGTTATTAAATGTTAATCTCATGTTTATAAGGGTTCATGAGGATTGAATTTATAAAGAATAAACAGAAAAAGAAGAAAAATATGAGAATTGTTTCATTTTCCATCTTTCCATGTCGGATCAAGTGCTTAAGATTCCCCTCGGCTCAAATTATAAATATTGCATTTTCGCCTCGGATCAAGTTACGAAAATATTTTTTTACATCGGATCAAGCTAAAAAAATTGGATTTTCACTTCTAAGTCTATGAATATTTGACCCATTAAAAAAATACAGGGAAAACATAATTGTATATTATATTAACATTTGCAAAGAAAAAATGAATGAATCTCTGAAGAAAAACACACCATCATTTGGATATTCGATTTCATCCAGGTTAGAATATATCCTGTTTTTTTCTTTCTGTTCATATATATATATATATATATATATATATATATATATATATATATATATATATATATATATATATATATATAAAGTTTGTGAATATGAATATTATGCATGAAGGGAGATTACTGGGTCTAAAAAATTATATAATTTTTGTTAAAAGAAAATAAACCTGAAAAATACTAAAAAAGAGAAAGGTCATAATATTTATTGAAAATTAAACTGGATCGACATTTTTTCAAATTTCAACAGATATTTAGTTTCATGCATATATTTAACCATCAATAAGGTTATTTAAGTGTTTTAAGATAATTATTTTTTCTACAAAACATAAATTACATTTATCGCATTTCCTATTTTAAGAGTTGGCTTTTGCTAGAATATTCACGTAATAACGGGTATATTACCATCATTCTTTCATCATTATTGTCAGAAATGTTTGAAGAGGGCAGTGAAGTTAATGTATCTTACATTGCCTAAAGTCATTCGATGATGATAGAAACGAAATTTCTCAGTGGAATCAAAAAAAAAACGTTACCAGAGTATGTGTTAGCCTGGTGAACAATATTATTAGTCATACATTGGCCGTTTAAGCGACAGATCATATTTCTTCGGCAGTTGCATCTAATTGTAAAAACGTTAACGTTGTAGCCATTGCTGAACATATATTTATTTAATATAATATTGGCATGTTGGGATATTGATTTATAGATGTTATTAATGCAGCTATAGCTGATCTTTAAATTATTTTTGTTAAAAATCTTCTTTGGTTTTCAAAATTACGATTAAAAGAGGGATTAAACAATATTATATTAGGAGGTCACTGTTTATTTTTACCTTTTTAGTATTTTTCTCAATATTTGAATATTTACTTTATGGTTGCTTAATTCTAATGCTTTTATATAATTTCATTTTATTATTATTATTCTTGCTGGAGTTAGTGGATAATATGTAATGTAATTTAAATTTTAATAAAAAATATCTCGTTAACGCAATATATATATATATATATATATATATATATATATATAACCAACAAGTTTGATCCTTAAGAACTGAAAAGGTGGGTCCATTTAATTTTTTATTGTAATGTTACAACTTTCGAATTAGGTGTTGAGTATTGTGGATAAACTGTGTGTATCTCTGTGTGTGTGCGTGTATATATATATATATATATATATATATATATATATATATATATATATATAAGTAAATAAATAAAAAATAAGAAAAAATATTTTTTTTGGGTGCGGGCTCCTTCCCAATAACCGTGCCTATGACGTCACCGTAGACAATTTCAAGCCTTCCAAAGAATACTAGAATGTAGATAAAGGAATTATAACTACCATACAGACATCACATTGGTTCATGTCTCAAATGAAAGAAAATATTGGAAAAAAAAAACTATAACTAGAAGATAACTATAAATATAAAGTTGAACAGTTTATCCGCAATTTTAAGCACAATATTGAACATCTTATTCGAATATTGGAAAATAAAAAATAACCGATAAAACACTTCATTGCCTAAATACACCTTATATATATATCTGTCTGTCTGTCTCTTTCTTTCTCCCTCTCTCTCTCTCTCTGTCTGTCTCTCTCTCTCTCACTATCTATCTATCTATCTATCTATCTATATATATATATATATATATATATATATATATATATATATATATGGTGCGGCAGGAATACCTCCTATTTAATGGTAAGACATTAGTGGCAATGGTGTTTTCATCTAACTAATATCTTAATATTATTTAGAAAAATAGTATGACAAATCGGAAAAAAAAGTTTTTAACGCGTTTCATGAAGTACATTTCATACACGCGTCGAAAAAACATTTTCAATTTGTCATACTATCTATCTATCTATCTATCTATCTATATATATATATATATATATATATATATATATATATATAGTCTTAAGGTGTGTCATATTTATGGGATAAAGTGCTCAATATCAGAGATAGAGTGTGTGTAAATATAAAAGTGAACATAGAAATCAACACTTAGAGGCGACAGGCTGTTTTATGTTAGATGCAATCGTCAGGCCACGAGTAGTGTTATTTTTCTCGGCTATTTATATATACGGGTCAGTGGTACATTGTGGGTAGTCTATTTTGGCAGTTATTTTACCGGAAGTCGTTTATTTGTTTATTTGTTTGGGTTAAATTATTTTGCCTGCCATTATTCATTTTTATTTTTATTTCTTATCTTATATATTTATTTATTTTATTTTTATTTTATTAACGTAATAAAAAATTGTTTATATCGTTATTTAATTGTTTTGTTTTGATAATTAAAGCTATTTATTCAATTTTGGGGGTTGATTGTTGTAGTTTAATCGAACTATTATTTTGGCGAGAACAGTTTTTAATTTTTTTATTACTTCATGTATTTATTTGGATTGATTATCTTTATTTGTTTTTTCGTTTTTCTTGTTTTTTTCTAACGGTTAATTTAATGATTTGTTACTTTATTTATTTGGATGAATTTAGATTAATTTATTTTACTTGTTTTTTATTATTTATTTATATTTACTCTTTTCGGTTTTCGATTTTTAAGTAACGTAGTATTTTTTTTATCGTTGTATAACAGTTATAGTTATGTTTTTCCTCTGATTTTTGGTTTGATTTTTATAATCTAACTAATATTTTGGTCATAATGGTTTGTTAACTTGTTTATTATTTACTTTATTATTTGGGTTCATTGATTTTTTTATTTTTATTTATTTATTCTATTTCATCTATTCTAACGAGTGTGATTTGGTAATTTGTTTGGGTTAATTTATTTT
This sequence comes from Acanthosepion pharaonis, assembly GCA_903632075.3. Taxonomy (NCBI): domain Eukaryota; kingdom Metazoa; phylum Mollusca; class Cephalopoda; order Sepiida; family Sepiidae; genus Acanthosepion; species Acanthosepion pharaonis. The sequence goes on from CAHIKZ030003932.1 coordinate 489,952, forward strand.
ACTTATTTTATTGTCATTTTGTTTATTTATTTTATTTTATTTGTTCGGTTTTCGATTTTTAAGTAACGTAGTAAAAATTTGTTTTCATGTTTGCATTTTGAGATGAGCTCGGATCTTTTATTGAAAAATTTATTTTGGTCTGGAGAGGTAATGATAGCTACTTTTTCCTCCAAGCAAAGTTTGCAAGTGCTTTTTTATTATTTGTGACATGTTCTCGGTGCAACTGTACTGATTTTTACTGTGTTTTTGTTGAATATTTTGTGTAGGGAGCTTGATTCCAGAAAGTGTTTGTGTAACAGTTTGAAGAATATTTTTCCTACGTTTGTTTTTAGGTTTTTGCTGTACGGTGGGTTGAAACATTTTTCCTGTTGGCCTTTTTTTGTGATCTGTGGTGAGTATGTGAGTGTTTCTGGGAATCCACTATCTTTTTAGGGCTGTCTCGTAGTCTTTCTTAGCTTTGTTAAATATGGATTCATTGGAGGAATTGTCGGAAAGCCTGCGGCTAATCGATTTGGGATTCTGTTTGATTATAGAAGGCGAGTGGTTGGAAGATTCACCACTGACCCGTATATATAAATAGCCGAGAAAAATAACAGCACTCGTGGCCTGACGATTGCATCTAACATGAAACAGACTGTCGCCTGTAAGTTTTGACTTCAATGTTCACTTTTTTATATATATATATATATATATATATATATATATATATGTATGTATATACATATATATATATACATGTATATATGTGTGTGTGTATGTGTTTGTGTGTGTGTGTAAGTTTGTTTTGCTTGTGCGTGTATATACACTATATTTCAAAGGTTTGATGCCACCCCAGGAAATTTTTTTGTAGTTATTTTGTACTTTAAATAAGAGAAAATTATTATAAATCGTTAAAAAAATGAGACATGCTTTTTATTTTTTAGAAATGTTATTATGACAAAAAGAAAAGAAAGCATTTTATGATTAAATTTTGCACTCGTCAAAATAGCCTCCTTAAAATTTGATTACTGCAGCACTCATTTTTGACATTCATTGCAAATATTTCTGGAATTATAGCTTTGACAATTGATTCCATTCTTTATTCATTTTTTCACTCTTCTGTCAAGTACATCTCAATTCAAATGAGAAAAACAAAACACCCCCCCTAAAAAAAAAGGAAACAAAACAAAATTTTCGTTTATTATGTATTAAATTACTTCACTTGGTGTTCTCTTTGACTTTCACAAACAGCCTGAAGTATATTTATGAGCGATGTTAAATTTCAAAATGTGTATATACTCGTTGCAAAATAAAATCATTACATTTGCCTTTATAAAGATCATCAGAGGACGAAACGAGTCGGTAAAGAAAAGTTTTCATTTTGTCTTTATTCGTCTTTCTCTGCGATCTCGGAGGAGATCGAAAGTACTTGGATTAAAACAAAAACTACTTCCTTGATGAATGTCAACTTAACATCAAGAATCTAATTAGAGACCTAGAAGTGATTATTAGAAAAATAAATAGTCATAATATGTCTGTATTATTTAACGAAACATATAGCCAGCTAGTTAAATAGATTAGTTGCAATGGTTATTATTGGAAAAAATCAACAATCCAAAACGCCGACAAAAATCCCCCCTCCATAAGAAAACGATGCCAAACAAAAATAATAGGATTGAACATAAGAGGGTGTGAAAATTAACCTAAATAAATTAATACTACTTCTCCATACAAATTACTGCTCAGGAATAATACACGCCCGCAAAGAACGCACCTGAAAAAAAATACATTAAACACTACAAGCCATGCAATCATATAAATAAACAAACTGATAAAACCTCGAGTAGCTCATGAATAGTCATTAATAATGTTATTCCTCTCAGTGAAGTAAACTTAAAAAAAAAACTATTATCTGCAACCTTACACAGAGCAATAACCATTTGTTTCACTATGAATACCACCAAGGGAGACGATCAATGAAACAGAGCTAAACTGATGGGGCACTTCATCAGCCATGATGAGTTATAGGACAAAAAAGAAAAAGAACAAAACAGATAGAATAATAGAGGCACTGTTAAACGAAGGACAGTTGTGCGTTTTTTTTTAAACAAAGCCAACATATATCTACAGTCAGCAACAGGAAAGTAGTCTGTATTGATTTCACAAAAGTCGGCCCCAACCTATACAGGAAATATACCTGGAAAAATCACAATAACCCATGCGAAAGTGAGCAACATTCTTTCGTATGAGAAAATTATTGCCCACAATTAGACAATAAAATAAAATATCGTGTAAACTGGGATGAATTCAGAAGCTTGTTTCAATCCAAGCTAATTTCAGAAGTTAATATTAACCATGAACAAAAGCTATTTTATCAATGACCTTATCGCTATAGTTAGAGAAAAACATTAAAAATTGCTCAACCTCTCTAGAGGTCAATGTTTGTCAACGAAAGCAAAAAAGCAATAAGAACACGCTGTGCAAAACTAAGGAAAATCAAGAACAACCCAGCCAATGAAAATTTGTGCATATGTAAAAAGAGCAAAATTCTTGAAGAATCCAAAGTAAACATTTGAGTACGCCAACCATCATGTTTGAAAGGTCATATGGATGACTGGGTGACCAATATTTAGGACGTTTTCACTAATTATATTGAATGGAGGGAAGCAAAGCAAATGAAAACTAAATAAATTGTATTAGATGGCGATAAAAGAGAAAGAGAAATGAAGAAAGAATAATAAAAAAGAACGAATAGTGGGAAGGTTTTACCATATTTATATGTGATACTTTCTAGTCTTGGCGAAGGAGAAGGTCGACTTTGAATTGAAAACTGCTGAGAAAGTAACGGGAAACTAGTATCATGAAAACAAAGTATGAAATAAAGGCAATTCAGAGATACTGAAGTAAATAAATCTGTGTAGAGCTATGACTTTCTGCGTCCCGAAAGGCACCGTATTAAAAAAAGACGAGAATATATATTTTATTTATGAGGCAGTTTTGCTGCTGTATGTGCAGAATATGACGTGCTTTCCAGTTGATACCTAATTCGTCAAGCGTTTTTCTTGTTTAACTTAAGTCAGAAACAATCTTTTGCCAAGAGATTTAATATTTACTAACCTAGTCAAGGCCCCGTCTTTGTTTTTTTCAAATCTCAGAAAATGCTGTATATTTGACAACATGGCTGCATTACTTTCCTATAAACTGAAACATATTTAAACAATTGATTATATTATTTCAAACTCATTTCTGTTTTGAAACGGTTCTTATATTATTTTCTTCTGCAGGCAATGCCAAAGACCCGAATATGAAGTCCTTCGTCGCTATATATTTTACCAGACTTCATGGCCATTGTTTCGTTGTCAACATGACCAGGCAACCCCATATCTTCCACCTGAGTTTGCTGGGCTCCAACAGAATGAAGTTCTTCGAAGAAGATACGATTATCAGGTAAAACAAATTATGGAATAAGTAATAACTTTATGCTCAGTATCTTTTGAGTTGGGCGTTTCGTTGAGTTTTGTGTAATTCCGTTGATTTCATCCACCAGAGTTTTTTTAAAAGGTAGCTAGTAAATAGAAGAAAACCGTTTTTGTGTTGGTTAAATATCAAAGGGAATGGATATTAACTGTCGGGGTTGTAGAATTGAAAACATCCTTGCAACGACGTGTAAAAAAGAAAATAAAAAGAACACGCCACCCGGTATTGAAACACTATACAAGACTTTACCGTATGCTATTGGCGCGTGAACGCATGTACCCCAATTTAGTTTCCTGTTTTAACACCTGGTCAGTGCGCCAATTTAGCTAACCTTGAGAAAGAGAAAGATACGAATAGACGAAACAGGTGGAGGTAGGATTCGAACACAGAGATAAATTATTCCACTTACATTAAGATTGTCAGAAAATCTTCTGCATTATTTATCTTTCTCTATAACATACCAGAGGGAGGAACATAATAAAATGACTGGCGGCGGCACTAAACTACCGAATGTGACTGCTCATGGCTCTGGCAATTATTATGACATTAAATTAGTTCTCGGTAACTAGACATAGTAAACAAAATATTTATAATTAAAATGGAATTTTCCCCCACGGGTTTCGGAACATTTCGATAGCTGGGATCGAACGTGGTGATTAATATATTTCTACTATAAGTTAAGGAACATCTTCAATTATTTTTAAAAAACGGTCTGAAGACGATGCTAATTGAAAAATCTGTCTTTCAGAAACGACGTGAGGAAGAAAAGTCCGCTAAAAAGCAATGTGAAAAAGGAAGAAAAAACACAATACATGCAGTTTCGATTTCAGCAGAACGCAGTAAGTTACTTTTCATTTTATTCAAAAATTCCATTAAATACAAAGATTATTTTAGTCAACTCTGTATTTTAATTGTTGAAAATATTTCGTAAATAAGTCAATAAAACAAATTAAGAATGATAAAGGTTTAGGTAGTTTCACTTCATATCACTCAAATCATTCATCATAAACATTTTATCCTCCAATTTGGGAACCTCTTGAGAATTGCATTAACTAAAATATTACTTTTATTAGTTTTATTATAAATGAATATATATATATATATATATATATATATATATATATATATATATATATATATATATATATATTACTTGAATCATTAATACAAAAAACAGATATAGAAGTTAATGATTTCTATATCTGTTTTTTGCATGAATGATTCAGGTAATGTAAATTGAACTGCACCACATACTTATATATATATATATATATATATATATATATATATATATATATATATAAACAAATGTTTGGAGGTACAAAATTTATAAATAGTTTTAAAAACAACAAAACCATTGATTTTAATTTTAAAAGTCTCTAGGGCCCTTTCAGCCAACATCTCATCAGGAGACAATCGTTGGATTAGCGAAATGAATAATAGCGATATTGAAGAGCAAAAAAGAGGGGTAAACACACTAAAATAACGAACAAGTATATATACTTGTAACGAGGGAAGGGATCGTGTAAATAAATTAGCGAGGACAGTTAAAATAAAATATCCCCAACAGATTCAGAGACCTTATAAATTCTTTCTGCCGGCAGAGAGAAGTTTTTCTTAATCTATACAGACCGATTCCAAAATCTTCAAATGATTATTGGAATCGGCTGTATGAATAATTCTAAACCACTCTTTTTTATACAACTTGGCACAAAGCTATATTCTCAACTAAATGTTGAGCAATAGCCGATTCCATATTCATGGGGAAGATAGCATATTCTATCTATCTTACCAAGTCGTATTTTGGAAGGTACGTGCTGATTAATTCTAGTTTCCAAATGCATAACCAGCAGCACACTGGCAATTAAATTCATATACTAAATTACTCAATTTGATGTAGGGCAATACATCCTTGCGTAAAGACGGAAACGCAGACCTAGTTTGAAAAATGCTACGTAAAAGCAACTGATGGGAAACAACAGGAAACCGACTTGCTAACCTTAATTAAGCCCTGACCACTATCCCCAATCCAGGGAATCTTCAAATAAACCGGACATTTAGAAGGCCCTGGATTTTAGGGGAATGAAATTCCTTAGTTTTCTTACTAATAATATAGTCAATAAGGGCCTCCGGATAGCCGTTACTAAGGAAAATCTCCCTAATGTTCCCAAATTCACGGTCCAATCTAATAGGGGAACACACTTTAAGTGCTCTATACACCAAGGTTTTAACGAGATTAATTTTCCTTGATGCAGGAGCAAATGAACGCCAATTCAAATAAAGTCCAGTAAAGGTGGGTTTACGATAGATGCTAGTAATAAAACCACCTCTACTGCGTTCAACAAAAACGTCCAAAAAAGGCAGACAGTTGTCTTTCTCCCCTTCCATAGTGAAAGACAAACCATTGTGTAAGGAGTTGAGCTCATTAAAGAACTCAACAGCCTCACTTTCATTAGAGAAAGTTGCAAAGGTGTCATCGACATATCTAACGTAAACAAACGGTTTAGACACTTTGCCGAAAAGTAACATTTCATGGTAGCCCACAAAAATATCAGCCAATGCAGGGCCAAGGGGACTGCCCATCTGGACCCCATCCACTTGACTATACATAATATTGTCAAAACTGAACTCCACCGAACTAGTACATAGTATCATGAGTTCTATAAATATATCCTTAGGAAAGGAGGTGGAGCAATGTTACCTTCGTATAAAAAGTCTGCACAGATATCAATAGTTTCCCTCAATGGTACGTTGGTAAATAGACTGGACACATCAAAGGAACACATAAAATCAGTATCAGGGCAAGACTGTATGGCCTGTAGGCGTTCAACAAACGTGAACGAATCAGGTATACAATGTTAGCAAAAAATGTTTGGACCGGTTGTATGACCTGCAGAAGCCATTGAGCCAGTAGAGAATGTTGGGATGAACCAATCATTGAAAGTATTGGTCTCAATGGAACGTCCTTCTTATGAACTTTTGGAAGACCATAAAAGCCTTGGTCTAAGGGAACCAGAAGGTCTAATCCTGTCATAAGTCTCTTTAGAAAAGTAACCTTTTCTAAACAAGTATAATAGACGTTTCTGAATTTTAATTTCATTTCTGTACGTGTTGTCACAAGTTTCAACTGGACCAATTTTTTTGAACTTTTCTGAATCATTCAAAATAATCAACATCTTTTGGATGTAATCTACCCGGTCCAGTAGAACAACACCAGCACCCTTGTCCGGTTTACAAATATAAATATCATTATTAGATTTCAATGATTTAACAACCTTAAATTGAGTTTTTGACCAGACAAAATCAAAAGAGTCAATAGAAGAATTACAATAACGATAAGCCAAGTCTTTCAACCTTGACTTCAATGTAATAACGTGATCCGATGAACAAGGAACATGGTGTTTAAGTTGGGAGAACAACACCTCAAATGCTGCCAGTGTCTCCTCTTTATCAATCTTAATCGGAGGAATACAAAATTGCAAGCCCCTCGACAAGACTGCACTTTAATTCTTTGAAAGGTGAAAACTTGAGTAATTGAAAATATGCTTACCTTCAGTACCAGAGTCACAACCATATCTAGAGCGAATAAGCAATGTAAGCTGTTTTTCAAATTTCGTGTTAACACGTTGTTTGGCAAATGCATCACCATTAGCCAAATATTTACAGAAACGAAAAAAGTCAAAGAAGGACAAAAAACTTTTAACTTTAAATAGACAACCATGTCTAAAGTTAATATAAAACTCAAGTTGCTTCAGCGACTTATTAATCTCATCTTGAATAAACGCCTCGCTAATTTATTTACACGATCCCTTCCCTCGTTACAAGTATATATACTTGTTCGTTATTTTAGTGTGTTTCCCCCTCTTTTTTGCTCTTCAATATCGCTATTATTCATTTCGCTAATCCAACGATTGTCTCCTGATGAGATGTTGGCTGAAAGGGCCCTAGAGACTTTTAAAATTAAAATCAATGGTTTCCTTTGTTTTTAAAACTATTTATATATATATATATATATATATATATATATATATATATATATATATATATATATATATATATATATATATATTATGTAATGTATTTTATATGTATGTATATATAAATATGTATATACATATATATATGCATGTATTATATATGTATTATATTTATGTAATATATCTATAAATAAATAAATAAATATATATTATATAATATATAATATATATATTTACATATATGTATAGAAATATATATATATAAATTTATATATAAACATATATTTCATTTATATAATATATTTTATATGTATAGAAGTATGTATATATATATATATAGGACAGTATAGAGGATTCGGAAACAGTTGGATGAATCTACTACTTACCAATGTGTTTGATGGCGACGTTATGCCTCCATTCTTCTTGCCACAGGCCTGAAACCCAACGCACAGGTCTATATTAAAACCCTTGAGGAAGTCGTGCTGACGTAGTTCAAGTGGGTGGCTGCTGGAAAAAACCCAATGTCTGTCAATAAGACTCTGAACTATGTCACACAGGAAAAACACTCATGGTTGTCAGAAATTTCTCCGACTACATCACCTCTTACAACATTCTTGATCATTTGGTTTACACCCCCTTTTTTAAAACTAAATTAGGGCAAACATTCCTAAACCATATTAATAAACATTTTCCCAATACTAATCCACTTAATAAAATATTTAATAAAATTACGCTAAAATTAAGTTATTGTTGTGCGGACAATCTCGAGAAAATAATCAAAAAACATCATCTTCAACAAATATAAAAATTCAAAAACCAATACCTATAGCAATGATGCAGTAATTGATAATAATTATAATAATACTAATACCAGCAGATGTAACTGAAGGAATTCCAATGATTGTCAACTACAAAATAATTTCTTAGCTAGTACACTGGTTTATTTTTGTACTGTTTTTACACTTAAAAACCCGAATATTAAAACGTCTACATTAGAAGCACTAAAAACTTGTTTAAAACCATATGGTATCAACATTTAGCATCCTTCAACAACAGTGCTTAAAAAAATAGTACTTCGTTGTCGCAGTATTTATGGAGTTCAAAAGAGAAAAATAGAACTCTTACAGTTAAATGGAAACTACGTAGGTAATTCTCATGTTATCTTTGTCTCAATGAAAACTTGGAAATTATTAGATTTAAAGACAGGATTAATCTCTTAAACTAAAGGAATGAACTTACTATTAACTGTAGACATATTTCACGCTTTACCTTGCAATATAAGTAATAATATTATGAATGATAATATAATGCTAGTTAGTAATATTATTCTCATTTATTGGTTCTTTGTTTTAATTATTTATATTTATTTTTGCTAACTGACCACCGACGTTAATTATAACCTATCCTTATTTACTAGTGTTTTAATCTAACATAGTTAATTTGATATTGACTATTTGTGACTGTTTGTGACTGTTTATGCATTAATTTTACATGGACTCAGAATTCATTATTGCTATCTATGCATACATGTGTGTATGTATGTATTTATAGTTGTTTCTATATCTGTTTATATACGTGTATATATATATATATATATATATATATATATATATATATATATATATGTGTGTGTGTGTGTGTGTGTGTGTGTGTGTGTGTGTGTGTGAAAATATATAGAAAATAGGAAAAGAACTGGTTAGGTAAATAATCCAAAGTTCCTTAGTATTTTATTATTATTTTTAAAAAATAGTGCTCGATACAAAAGTAGAGCATACATATAATTATTTATTTAAAAATATGATTCCAACTCCCAGCACATTCAATAAAAAGGGGGTTGGGGAAGGACGGTCTTCTTCTGTTTTAATTTCTAAATTTAGCTAGTCACAAACACGGACCCAAACATACCAACAATAGTCTTATCACCAAAGCGCAACACATTCACTCCTACCTTTCTTACTACGTCCACCATAATACCTCAAATTCTCTATGAAATCCTAACTAGTCCCCATATGTACATTTCAAAGTCTGTGGGGGGACTTGAAATTTACGCGTTTTATAAGCATATTCATTATTAAGATTAAAATTACTATGGTAAAAAAAAAAAAAGGGACGTAAGGGTTAATAATTTGTATCAATATCTCAGTTACATTCAAAGAGGTCAAGTCAGGGTAAGGTTGGGGTGTCTAAATTCAAAGCGGAACATGACATCGTCTAGTCTGGTTAAATATCTATGGAGATTTATTTATTTTTTCATTTTATTTAATTTTTTTTCCCCTGAAAGGGTTTTGTGTATATAAAAAAAAAAACTGTCATAATTCGCTAACATTTGTTTTTTTGACGATTTCATAAAGAGTTTTTTTTTTTTTTTTTTTTTTTTGTTGGTACGGCATTTAAACTTTTTATTTAGACCATGGAGTCTAAGATTTGTATTTATTATTTTATTGTTTGTTTGTTTTTTATGCTAATTATTCAATGCGAAAAACCGTTAACTCATGTCTATTGTTTAATAAATTTTTATTATTTAGAAACTTGATAATGTGTAGGCATAAATGTAGGCATAAAGGGCAAGTTTAACAAGTTCTAGTTTCGTATATAATTTTCCATTTTACTTTTGGTGTTTTATTTATTTCCTTCTGTGACGTGGCCGTTCCAGGGTCCGATCCTGGTCACGGCACCAGATGTGACGTCGTCCCCTGGTCGCAGCGCCAACTGTGACGTTCTATCCTGATCTACCACGGCACCAGTTGTGACGTCCCCAAACAGCACCAATTGTGACGTCCTCGCCGCGGCGCCAGCTGTTCGCTCCTCGCTGCTCCGTTCGGGTGTCGCTGCTCCAAACGTGACGTCCGCCTGTCGCGTCAGTCGTGTTGTCTCGTCCTGTGACGACCAACTGGCTTGGTATCGGTCGCGGCACCCAAATGTGACGTTCTAACCTTTTGGTGATTCGGGTGGGAATCTGGTTAGATTTGATATCAGCCTCGTCGTTCCCAACTCGCTTCCAACGCCTGGTTACCAAGGTAACTGCATTGATCTCCAGTCTGCCTACCCACGTTGTGAATTGGTCTTAGGCAGTCGAGATCAATCAGTAGTCGGGGCCGTAATGCAAACTGAGTTCAACGGGGGTGATACCACACAAATATGCATAAAATAAAATAAAATGAAAACTCAAAAAGTTCAAAGTATCAAAGAAAAAGGTAACAAACTTTATGTCTAGTTGTTCGATACATAGGACTGCATCCATCTCCCGATCCGTTCTGTGGATTGTGACACGTCGTTTTCCGTTAGGCAAGTTTTAACGCTTCAAGTTGTTTGCTCTCTAAGAAATTGGTGTTTCGGTGTGTCTTTGGACGAAAGTCGAAAAAAACTTATTTCGGTGGTCTGGATCTAAGTCGCTCTTCAAAATAATTGTTCTTGGGTTGAAGAGGAGTCCGGAATTTGCGTGAATCTTGGTCAGCTGAACTCACTGGAACTGCTGGAACTCAACTCTCCGCTGGAGCCCGAACTGATTTCTGCTCGTAGGGGCTTCGCTTTTATGGACGCCGACCAAAACCGGGGTGGGTCTGTCGGCGTCGGGGGTTCCTCGATAATTCTAAATACATATCCACCTCTTTTATTTCTGGTTAGGGATTTTCCACTCTTTTCCATTTTTGGGAACCTTTTCTCACTCCCACCTTCTCATCATACTTCAGAGGGCGTGAACTGCCCTCCCCCTTCTTCGTAGCAGCTTCTCATACCTATACTCCGGATGAGGCGTCGACAACCTCCTTCGTGCGTCACGTGATCACCACTTGACCAATGATGTCTTAGTCGGCGTGGACGAATCCGCGGCTTTGTTTCAGGAAGAAAAAAAAATATCTTGCTTAACTAAAAAAAATTATTTCTTCTCTTTCCCTTTTCTTCCTCTTAATCGCCGTTATCATTTCCCTAGCCGCAAACGGGACAATATAACTCTTGTTCTACACGTGGTTTTCGTCAAGTATTTTTATCGCCAATTATCAGAATGGGTGGTCTTCTTAACACGGCCTCAAAAAAGCAACATCTCCAAAGTTTCAGTCAGTCTGTCGCTTCGAAGAAAGAAGAAAAAACACTTCTGGGTCCCCATTCATTTTCTTTCGGTACATATTTCTGATAACATAATTTTATTATCGTAGGCCAAAGATGTTCTGCGGCAAGAAAATCGGTCAGTGTAGTTACTTCGTGTGTGTCGCGATTAATTTTTCCATATCTAACCAAAGCCCTGTAGTTACACCTGTCAATTATCAAAATTAACGTTTTCAATTGGACTTTTCTTTGGCGAACATTTCTTGATAACATAATTTTATTATCGCAGGCATAAAGATGTTCTGCGGCAAGAAAATCGGTCAGTGTGGTTACTTCGTGTGTGTCGCGATTAATTTTTCCATATCTATCCCAAAGTCCCTGTTTTTTCGTCACTTATCGAAATAACATTTTCACTTGAATTTTTCTTTGGCCAGTCGACCAGCAGTTTGTTTACGTACTCCTAGATAACACAGCCGTTATCAAAACACATCTGATTCTTTCTTTCTTTCCCTTTCTTTTTACTCAGAATTTCTCTGTCATTGTAATGACACCCTTTCGGCATTTGTTACTTATCAATATATTCATTGTCTCTTAGCCGTGTGTGTGTTCTGCTGATCACCCACGATTCGTCTCGCCTTTCTTTCTGCCTTCTTTTCTTTCTTTTCCTTTTCTGCCTCGTAAATGGTGCCACACTTCAAATGCCAAAAATATTTAGATAGAGATATCTGATTTCTTTTAATCTCCATAGACATTTAACCAGACTAGACGATGTCATGTTCCGCTTTGAATTTAGACACCCCAACCTTACCCTGACTTGACCTTTTTGAATGTAACTGAGATATTGATACAAATTATTAACCCTTACGTCCCTTTTTTTAAAAATAATTGCTCTCGCCGTTACCATAGTAATTTTAATCTTAATAATGAATATGCTTATAAAACGCGTAAATTTCAAGTCCCCCCACAGATTTTGAAATGTACATATGGGGACTAGTTAGGATTTCATAGAGAATTTGAGGTATTATGGTGGACGTAGTAAGAAAGGTAGGAGTGAATGTGTTGCGCTTTGGTGATAGGACTATTATTATATTGGTGATAGACTATTATCATATGTTTGGGTCTGTGTTTGTGACTAGCTAAATTTAGAAATTAAAACAGAAGAAGACCGTCCTTCCCCAACCCCCTTTTTGGCCTTGTGCCAAATTTTGTACATAAGTACGAATAAATAACTATTCCCCCAAAAATTTCGCTTGAAGATGGAACAGAGCATGGTACATTAATTCAATTTAATTCAAATAATTATATTGAATTTTTCGGCTCTTGTTTTGAAACATGAGAACTCTTATGTAGCGATGGAATCATATTTTTAAATAAATAATTATATTTAGGCTCTACTTTTGTATCGAGCACTATTTTTTTAAAATTATAACAAAAATACTAAAGAACTTTGGATTATTTACCTAACGAGTTCTTTCCCTATTTTCTATATATTTTCACACACACACACACACACACACACACACACACACACAAATATATATATATATATATATATCTGTAAATTTACATTGAGCACTATTTTGTAAAAAAATAAAAATATCAATAAGAACACGGATTACATATCTTACTGTTCTTTTTCTTTATATATATATATATATATATATATATATATATATATATATATATATATATATATATGTGTGTGTGTGTGTGTGTGTGTGTACATATATTTCATATATTTGTACATGTGTGTCTGTGCGTTGGTATGTATATGTATATAGGCATGTATGTATGTGCATGTATGTGTATGAATATATATATATATATGTGTGTGTGTGTCCATATATACGCATATATTTGTGTATATGTGGGTACGTGTATGTGCTTGTATATGTATATTTTTATTTGTATATATATGTATGGGTGGGTTATTTGTATGCTTGTGGGCGTATTTTGTTTGCACATATGAGTTTGGTTGTTCATAATTATGTATATGTATGCGTATCTGTATGCATGTATGTGTGAGTATGTATATATGTCTTTTTTCTTTGCTTTGTCTATAGCCCTATATGTGTATTTCAACTCCGTATATGTATGCATTGTCCATATGCATGTATATGCAATTCTTACTTTTATTTGATCTTCTTTTTATCTATATGTAAAATATTGATGGTTGTTTTGTGTAGATTTATTAATGCATGTATTCTTGAGTTTTATTGCGTCTGATTATTTGTATATTTGTACGTGTGTGTGATTGCTTATGTATGCATTTACCTGTATATGCGTATGTCTGGTTTAATTTTTATTTGCGTGATTTTTTATAAGTATGCTTGGCTTCATTTTCCTTTCTTTTTATTCTTATTTTATTCTTATTTTTATATTTTTATTAAACATTCTTCCCTCTATTTCCTATGTGAATATACGTACTTATATTTGCATGCTCATATATACGTGTTTGTGTATCATGATGTGAATGTGTTTGTCTTGTCATTTGAAAATTCCCTTCCCTACCTATCTCCTTATTTGAATTCTAACTTCCATGTATCAAATATGTGTAGTGATTGGAGATATTTTTTTCATCAGCGTCGAATTTAACTGATAAATTGGCACTTCGCTTAGAACAGGGGTCGGCAACTCATTCGACCCCTCGGGCCGGATCGTGTTATAATGACGGGTCGCGGGCCGGACGAAGGCCATTAATGAAAAATTAAGGAAAATTTCATATGCAGACCCCTGTCAACCTAAATATTTAAAACCATAATGAAAATAAACATTGAGAAATAAAAAAAAAAACAAAAGAAAATCTAAAATTAAAAAACACCTAACAAAAATTAATTTTCCTCAAGGAACGTCAAAATACTTCAAAGTGAAAAAAATCAACCGGAGTGAAATGGATGAAATTATGACGTGTAGGTTTGAAACTGTTATTGAAAATTGTTCCACAAACGAACCACACACACACACACACACATCAAACAAAAACAAAGCACATATACCCATACATACGAGTAAAAATAGTTGCAAACATATACACTTACGTACGTACACATGCGGTATCATCCACACATTCATGAGGCATGTATGTATAATGCGCATATGTTTAACTGTCTTGAGATTTCTGCTACCTCGCATGTCAGTCCCTCCCTGGCCTCTTTCACTTTATCGTTCATTTCGCTTCTGTTATCTTTTAATGTAGCCAAGGGTCATAACAAATAGGTATCCATTATTTGACATTAAACGTAGGCAACGCAACTTGGTAAAATAAGTCTCATGAAAGATAACTGGCAGATAGTCTAATTCGAAAGTCTCGTCTCTCATGTTAAAAATAGAGTCATTGGCAATCAGGCTCGCGGGCAGGTCAAAATGCCATCGGGGGCCGGATCCGGCCCGCGGGTCGTAGGTTGCAGACCCTTGGCTTAGAACAATAAAAAATATTTTTTCTCCTAGTCTTATTTATGAATAATCTTGAAATAATATTAAACTTGTTACTCGGTTAACTTTAGAATCTGACATTTGAAATTTTTAATTCCTAATTTTAAATTTAACTGTTAACTTAAAAAAAATTTTTTATTGATTTCAAATTTCATCTAATCTCAACTTTATATAGATTTTAATGAATTGTGTTTATACTATAGTCTGTTGTCATGTTATTTTAAATTACCATAAACTTGTATTCTGATTGGTCATCATACGTTACATACCCAAGTTTCCCTTACTGAGGGGGTTTTGTTGACTTTTGAACTCTTAAAAACGTTTATTTTCCATTCAACATCATCCTTGATAACTGCAAAAATTGCAGATTTTGCAGTGATTTTATAACATCTTATGTTATAAATTTGCATAAATATATAAATATATATATATTATTATTATTATATGTATATATTTTATAATTTAATATATATATATATATATATATATATATATATATATATATAAACACATATATATAAGAATATATATTATAAAATTAATACATTATATATATATATATATATATATATATATATATATATATATATATATATATATATATATTACCATCCTGAATTTTTCACAGAGTAGGACGAATATTTTCCATGAAGATTTTTCGGACATTCAGGCTGGTAAATGTCGTTAATACTGTTTATTATAAACAGAGCATTTACTTAAATATTTGTATCTATAAAAAGAACGTATAAACATAAAAAATGTCTTAAAATAATATATATGTATATATAAATAGATATATATATATATATATATATATATATATATATATATATATATATATATATGTATATATATATATATATATATATATATATATATATATATATGTGTGTGTGTGTGTGTGTATATAAATTTAAATATATAATATATTTTCTTGATGTAATATACAGTTTGTGTTGCAGAACTGAAAGCATCCTTGCAATGGTGTGCAAAAAGAAAACGAAAATAAAAAGAGAACTGGATTTATATTTAAGGCTTTTCCCTTTTCTACTGGAGCGTGAACGCCTATAACCTGATCGGGGCTTCTGTTTTAACATTTTATTGATGCTTTGAGAAAAATAAAACAAAGAACGATTACGACCATTTTTATTGATCCTTAGAATCTATAAGCCTTTCATACTTGCCTATCATTAAGAAATAATAGAATATATGAAGAAATACTGGAGCGGTACTTCGCAATCTTCCTTTGTAATGATACGCCTGTACAGATATATATCAAAGTAGAGAATGCTAAAATCGTTTTACAAAAGGAAACCGCAGCTTTTACTCCTTTACTCTTCATGAAAGGACAGAACCCATTGTCTTCAACAACAAAAAAAAGAAAAGAAATGACAGCCTACATATGGGGACATGAAAATCAAGAGTAACAACGACACAAAGAATGGCGAAAAATGTCCCCCAGAAATGATGCGACAGTGGTAAGACAGGAAAATATCTTTAGACACCATGAGTCCTGAATTCTTACATAATATCTGATCTATTTCTTAATCTTCTCGTCCCAATCAAGGCAATAAAGCCACTAAGACGCAAGGCTTTACTGAGTGATATAGAAAGATAGATAAAACTATTAAGAAGAGAGAACAATAAAAGAACAGGAATGAAGGAGAGAGAAAATAACGATTGGTAAGTAATACATTTAAAATTTTGACGAGCAAAGTTAACTCGAAAGCAAGAAGTTGGAAGGATGTTCAGAAGCGAGAAATGCGACAGAAGAAACTATTAGCATAGAACTTACGGTTATATCTAGCTATTTCAACTGGAAAACGAAGAGACTTTGCCGCCAAGCTAGTATTGCGCTGACATTCGTAAAATCTATGTACTTTAGAGGAAAGTTCGTCAGAAAAATTACCATGAAAGTATTTATAGACAAAGCAGAGGGAAACTGCATTACGGCGGTGGGAATGTGACTGAAACCGAGATGCCAGGTACGGGCCAATAACATTGCAGACACTTCTTTGGATTTTATCTAGAACCTCTTACTATATAGCAGGTGCACCAGATCAGATGTGGCAACTATATTCAATACAAGAAAGAATGGCATACTTATAATTATGTAAAACTATATATATATATATATATATATATATATATATATATATATGGAGTGAATGCCGGACAAAATCTTTAGAGGAAATACTTGAAGCATTGTGGTTCTTCCAAAGAATGTTGAGAATACCATGGACTGAACATGTAAGCAACGAGAAAATGTTAAAAAATATAGTAATTATAAGAAATACTTAAATTCGAACAGAGACTGATGAAATATCTGGGACATATATTGAAAAAAAGTGAGCTTAACGAATTTAAATCACAAGGCAGACTGAATGCAAGAGAAGCTTTTAAACTTGGACGACAGAACAGGGAAAATAGGGATGTCGAAATGTAAAATGGTTATTTAGAGTATCACAAGACAGGAGGCTGTGGAGAGACATTATCGCCCACGTAACAGTTGAAAAACAACATCATTGATATGTAATTTATTCTCTTTGTTGTCGGTGCTACAGTTTTTTTCGAAAATGTTAGTTATCAATTTTGAAGTTTTTAAAATTTCAACAATAGTCAATAAGAAAAACTACCATTTTTTAAAGTCGCGTATAAATTCCCGACATCTGTTTGGAAGCGAAGTTTCAGCAATCAGTTTCACTTTGCATATCAAACATTATCGCAGGTGCATTTTATAGTCAGTCATGTATTCAGGAACCGAAAGAAAAACGTTACAATTAACAATGATTAAGAATAAATATGTGCGTATAAAAATATAAAATATTTCCACCACTGTAACAAAATCAAATCTGGAATAATTATAGTATCCTATTTAAGAGCACTAGGAATTTGCGGCCCCCAAAATGACCTAAAGAAAAAATATACATAGAAAACATTTTCAAAAACTTATAATATCATTATTTCATCCACAATGCTAAGAGAAAGGTATACAAAATATACGATCGCAAAGAGATAACATTATTAACAACAATGAATTAGATAAAAAAGATACATAATACTATCTACTTACTTCGTAATATCCACTAACCAATACAAAGTATCCAATCTGAGCAACATCCAAATAATTACAACCACATCCAAAACTATTATGGATATGATCAGAAGCAAAAATACCCATGACAATAATAATTCGGAAGCAGGTATATATAAAATAAATTGGCCAAACTGTTTCTCGCAATACATTGTGGAAACTTGCAGAAATGTAAAAAAAGAAGAAAAAACGTATCTATGAACACAGAAGGGATCTTATACACAACAATTTATCAAATACATTTGTGACAGAAATAAATTCAACCACAAATTTCATCTAATGACTTATACACATTATACGAGAAAATAAATTACGTAGAAGGAAAATTCTCGAAAGTGACGCTATCGAATCTTATCAAAATATGAATCTACGCCCCCGGATTATTTCCAATATCTGAAAGCATTAATACTTTCACAAGCTAAGATAAATGACTATAAAAATGCTAAAAATATTAAAAGAAAACGGTCAAATCCATAACTTCATAAATTCAAAGCATATAAAACATAATTTAATTCCAAACTAAAATTTAAATAGTAATTTGTGTGTATATATATATATATATATATATATATATATATATATATATATATATATATATATATCCTAAAATTTTGAAAAAAACCAATAATATTTTACACTTGTATAGTGTTTTTTCTTTCCTGAGCATAAAGTGTGTAAAAATTATCCAAATGTTTGAATCCGACAACTGCCGGCTAGTCTATTAGGCATTATCAAGGATGTTTATTTTTTATTTTTTTTTAACTGAAATTTTGCATGTTACATGAGAATGTTTTATTAATTTCCAGACACTGGCGCTACATTGGGGGCATGTTCGAAAGCGCTCGGCTATACAGAATATTTGGACAATTTTTACACACTTCATATCCAGAAAAGACAACAATTATACGAACAGAAGAAAAATTGAATAAAAAGCTTAATCACAGTAACTTATGATACATCTTTAATGAAACACACACACACACACACACACACACACACACACACACACATATATATATATATATATATATATATATATATATATATATATATGTACAACGATATTGAAGTGGAAATCATAAAAAGAGTGCCACATGAGGATACCAGTGTGGTCTTAGGTTGTCTTTTTTTTCACAAAAATGCTCAGTGGAAAATGTCATGATGACATTTCTGACCTTAGGTCTCTGGCTGAGATCCAGAAGGAGATGATTATGCAACAGGAATCAAAGGAAATAATAATAATAATAATAATAATAATAATAATAATAATAATAATCTCAGTTAAAACGTATGAAGATAATTACAAACTACTAGCGGTCCCCGTTTCTTGGGGAGTAAACAAATGACAGGAGAGTTCCATAATCCTTATACTATGATTAATTGCTCTTAATAAATAAACAAGTAACAAAATTTCAAGACGTGCACGGTCGCCATCATATTACTCACGTATCATTTGCATTTCATTCACGCTGGCTGCGTTTCATGGTTTTGCAGCTTTGATTATCATTACATCTATTTTTCTCAAGACAGGGGACATTTCTACAGAGACTTATTTTTATTTTTATTTTTTTACTAGAATACAGTTTTAAACAAAATTTGAAGAAGGCAGACCTACTGGCGAAATGTTGATAAATATTGTTAAACACTGTTTCTTTTCTCAACAGTGCAGTACTCTTTTCTTTGTTTCTAACGAAATTTTCCTGTTTCTTAATATTTTGCTTAGCTTTTGGAAGGTAGCATTCGCTTCGGATTTCGGTGTCGCACTTTCGACTGTCTGTTAAATCAACAGTTATTTAAATTGTTGTACTTGCTTAATTTTGATATTTCCAATTAGTTATTTGCATGTTGCTTACAACAATGCATTCTGACTTCTAATCCTTTCTTCACACTTTCTTTCACTCCCTTCTGTAGAAGTTTCTGAAGTTTCCTTTCTGTGTCTTCTATCAAACTGAGTCGTCTGCATATCTTATGCTGTTAAGATTGTGGCTGCCAATAATGAATCATGGTAGGACTTCTAATTCTCTCCAATTTACTGTACAGGGTGAATAA
>CAHIKZ030003932.1:515000-705000 GCA_903632075.3 Acanthosepion pharaonis
CGCAATCAACGGACATAGATTTTAGTTCTGAGAATAGCCGTTGTTGTTTACTTAAGCGCACGGTATGTTTTTTTTTTTTTTGTCAAGTCCTTTACTATGGCTTCCAGTCGTAACGGGGGTGAGAAAAAGAAAGCGCACTAACTTTAGTATTGGTAACAAATTGCATAACATCGGAAATATCTGCCTGTGGAAATCCCCCATTATCTAATGAGATCTTGATTTCTACACTATACGCCTTCTCCCTCCTCTGACAACAGGACGGATTGGCGTGGTCAATTGACGGTTTGGCCAGGAATATACCTGAGATTGTCTTCGCATTGGTGGGTATAGAGTTCGATGTGCTCGCGTGTTTCGACTTGGGTGTTGACTTGGGGTTGGTGTTCTTTAATATTATTTTGTATTGGGCCAAACTGAATCTACGGTGTCGTCAATTTCCATTTCTTCTGGATTATTATTCGCGGTATTTGGTTTATGTTGTACATTGGGGGGGGGATAAGGGATTATAATCCGTGTCGGAGAATTGACCGGGTCGCTGCAACCAGAAACCAGGTTCTGGCCTAGATGGGGTTAATCTATTTTCCGTGTTGCTATCTTGAACCGGCTGAAAATCGGGGTGTCATGAGGTTGAGGGACCCGTCCCTGTGTAGAATGATGTGGGACGTCAATAACTGGGTGGATCTTGCGGAGGAAGCGACGGTTGCGTAGAGTTATTCCATTGCTTCCATCCACCTGCACACGGTGGTGCCGTTTAACGAGTATCTCCGCGATTCACTCTATTTTCGTCTACCGATCTTGATTCTGGATCTGAATAGAACTGCCAATTTGTAATTCCCGTTTACCTATCTTGTATCTTTCCCGTACGACAACAGAGGTGGTATTTGATAACACGGCATGCTGTCTGTCACTTTTCTGCAAGTATTACGCATAGCACTTTTCAGTACGTTTCCGTATTTCTCTATTCTTAAGGAACCAGTCGTATTCTTGGGAATCAAAAAGTGGTCCCGCGTCGCAAGAAAGTTCTTCAGGTGCACCATATATGCAGAACCAAGTTCCCAGAGTGATGCATACTACCCTGGTCTTTCAAGATGACATTAGGGTCACTTCCACCCAGCCAATATACCGATCTCCTTATAGAACATAATTTCTATCAAGTAGGTCGAAAAAGTTTGTTGGAATGGGAATTCAGGATTAGACAGCGGGATTAAGGGCTCCTTAGGCTGTGATAGAGTTACATATCTGGCATTGAGCTCTGGTCTTTCGGACGCTGGCATCCACAACAGGTCAAAATAGGTGTTGTCCCGCATTTGCTAGCATGCCAGTTACACCCTTGTGTGCATAATGAAGGGATTCAAGTACTTCCGTAGAAAGTTGTCGAGGTAAAATGATTTTGGTCGTTACTCCTTCGTTAAAACCGAGAGATCACCGACGGGGGTTCATGGCGACATTTGGAGAAACTAGTTCGTATATATTCCGTCAGAGAAATTCTTCAATGGCTGACTCGACAAAGAAGCTATTCTATATAATAGCCCTCCATCTGGGTTATGCTCGTATGTGGACATGAATGCAACCGGATTGATTCGACTGCATCAATTGTAGCAGCCTCGTAGAATGACTGTCTACGCTTCCGTTGTATATATGCAGATAATATTTGGGGACGCTCTGTCGAGTCCTCTGATGGGATCCATGCTGGGTAACGGGAAGCATAGTCTGATGCAGCATTAACTTTTCCAGGAAGGTGTTTAATGCTGGATTTATACATTAGTGCGCGTTCCTTGAAATTAAAGAGAAGCAGGTTCCTTATGTTCTCAAAGGCCCGATCTGAGAAAAAATTTATGAGTGGTCGATAGGCAACAATCACTTGCATCCCAATATAAACATCCCACATGATTCTAGTTTCATGAGTCTAGGGTGTGTTTTTATGCTAAAATCATTGTAATAATTTTGTATGAAATTTGTGTGGAACGGATTCCTATATATTAGCAAGTTCAGCCACAGTACGATTAGATCGCCTTTACTTTCTTTTGCTTTTCTTAGGAGCTGAATTATAATGCTAATATGCTCCAGGTAACCTGGGTTGCCTGCAATCACTCCCTTCAGTACTGAAGGTTCTATGTAATTATTGGTACCGAGATAATGCCGAAGTCGTTAAGACAGGATGCTGAAGAAGATTTTGTTGTCAGTGTCCAGCAAAGAAATCGTTCTGAACTGTTCAATTCCTTTCGAGCTTTTTCTTCTGGAGTAATCCACATTGCATTAGAAAACCTCCACTGCTATGCAATTCTACCCCTCCTTCAAATTGCTTTTAATATCTTTTAATATCTTCCAGAGATATACCTGAATATTCGAATATCTCTTTTATTCCAATAGTTTTTCCCCCATTTTCGTTCTTTATTGCTTAATAGAAGTCTTTTGACTTCCATTTTATCTCTTTTTTATTTTCTGTCACCAACTATGGGATTATATGTGAAATAATATAAAGTATCTGTCCACCATCTTGGCTGATTTCTTTTCTCTTTTCATATCGGTTAACAAAATAAGTGGCGTTCTTGCTTTTATTTAGTTACTCTCATTTTGAAACAAATGCAACAATTAAAATATCTGACAAACCTTTTAACACAGGGCGCAAAGTGCTACATCAAAATTCGAAGCTAAGTAAAATATTAAGAAACAGAAATATGGTTAGAAAAAAAGAAAAAAGTACTGAACTGTTCATTATTTACATTATTCGGACTATTGTCCTCATCTTTGTCGCCATATTTATCACAACGTTTCGGCCGTTGTGCGCTCCGGCCTTCTTCAGGTGGTTGGAATGTCGAACTGAACCCTTTATTTCGCTCACCGGGGTAGACTGTTCTAGTTCCACGTGCCATGTTTGATGAATGTCAGTTATCATTTATCTTCTGTTAAATTCCCTCTGAAAGTTCTCCACTGCCTTAACCGGGTATTGAACTCACACTCTTTGGGTCCTGTCACTGGATCTAACCAACGCCTTTATCCTTAAGGACACATGGCACAGTGGGTAAAGGCGTTGGTTAGATTTTTTACTTATCCTTGTATGATCAAGCAGTCCGCTTTGAAAGTTGAGTAGGAGGCGTTGAGAAATGTTTGTGAACTTTCTTTAATTTTGCAGTGAACGCCTCCATTTTCAATGTGTTTGTCGCTATTAGACATCATGTTTGTGGAAAATAATGCTGCTGCCTTGTCGTCATGGAAAAATTTGAGAAAGGCCTTTGTCCTGCAGTGGACGGGCGATGGATGTTTCTGCTGCTGCTGCTGCTGCTGCTGCTATTGTTGATGACGAATTGCCTCTGCCTCGTCTGAAGGAATAGACATGTTAAAAGTGTCAGAGAATAAGAAAGAGCAGGTGAATAATAAAAAGAAACAAAATGCAAAAATAAAAGACAAACATTACATTAAATAGAAAATAAATAATGACTGGAGTCGAAAGAGGCAAACTCAATGAAGGAAAGAGAGAGAGAGAGAGAGAGAGAGAAGTGGGGTTGCAAAAAGAAAACGAAAGACAGAAATTAAAAAAGAGGCAAAAGAAGAATCAAAATGTGTCAGAAGAAATCATTATTTAATTTTAATAGTATTTCATATATTTTATTTCGATTCTATTTTTTCTGTTTATTCCACGGCCATTAGCTGAGCAGCATCTATAAGAGAAAAAGAATTTCTTGTGGAATAAATATTTGTATTCATCACAGACCAATGTTATTAGGCTTGATCTGGCATTGTTGCTTCCCTGTGCCTTTTCTATAAATACGTTCATAAATGTTTTGATGAACTTTCCTCTCTGATGCCTAGACCTTATAAATTTAAGCGTAGAACTAAATTGTCGGCAAGCTATCATCATTTTAGAATTGAAATGGCTAATATAACCGTAAGTACAATGCTAACTGTTTTTCAATCGCACTTCTTGCTTGTGGATCTCTCTTCTGGCTTCTTGCTTCCTAGTCAACTTTAATCATCAAAAATTAAAAAAAGCAATGTCAATCGCTATCTACTGTCCTGGTTCCTCTTTTTTATTTTCCCTCCTTAGTAGTGTTTCTGTTTTTTTTTTTTTTATTCTTCCACACCCGTCTCTTCCAGCTTCTTGCTTTCAATCAAGTTTCATCTTTAACAATTTAAATGTAATGTCAATCGTTATCTTCTGACTTCTTAATTCTTGTTCTTTTATTGTTCTCGCTCCTCAATGTTTTTTTTCCTTTTTCTTATATTATTTCACACTCATTAACCCTCTGCGTCTTAGTGGCTTCGATGCGTTGCTTGGGGTGAAATGATTAGCAAAAATAAATAAATAAATATAAAAATAAAATAAAATAAAATAAAATCCCTGTATATATTTCATTTACGAAAATACAGTAAATTGTTTTTATGCATTGCCTAATAACTAAATTTTTCGAAATTTAGTTATTTAAATAAATACAAATCTAAACGCAGTACTAGATTGGCGGCAAGGTCTCATCATTTTACAGTCAAAATGGCTAGATGTAATCGTAAGTTCTATGGTAACAGTTTTTTTCTATCACACTTCTTACTTGTGAAATTATCTTCCGGCTTCTTGCTTCTGAGTCAACTTTAAACTTCAAAATTTTAAAAGCATGTCCTCTTAATTCTTATTCTTTTATTGTTCTCTCTCCTTAATAGTTTTTATTCTCATATTTTAACACTCAGTAACCCCTTGTGTCGTTGTGGTTTTATTGCCTTGCTTGGGGTGAAATGATTAAAAACAATACTAGCTTAAAGTTATAGTCTTAGTGATTAGGCAAGCGAGGCTCAATGCGTAGACCTCTTTCAAATTATCCATATATCAATGTATGTTACTTTGCCGTTCTTCATTATGTTACAATATTGTTTTGTTTATTTACAATGTATGCATTCGTTGTAGAAGTCTTGGAAATTATTAGATGGAGCATATTAATCATGATTACTTTTTGTTTTAGTATGACTTTCCATTTATATTGTTTTTGTTTTGTTGATTTAACAGATACTCTGTAATCGTTGAGCAAACAGGAATAGTTGGACAATATTTCATGTAAGAAATTAAAAGACATTTACGTCTCGGATTACTGGAGTAGGGAATAAGTTCAATTCTAATAAATGGAAAAAGAAGAACAGAGTAGAAACTACTAGAAAGCATGAGAAAGACAAAAAGAGAAAAGAGAAAAAGAGAGAAAAGCATTTTTGTCGTTTCTTCTAATGGGCATCATTGATTTTGAATACTTAGTCATGTTTGTCCAACCCACGAGAATGCACTGCATGCTCCCACAGATAGTTATTCCCCCATCACTCCCACACATATATTAATGTATATTTTGGTAGCAACCTTTTTTCAAACATCTTTCATTGAATATGGCCGACAACAAAACTTTGAATTCATTTTTGATTAAGTTTGTTCTTCCAGCATCTTAACAGTTTCCGTTTTGTAGGAGTTAAAGAATATAAAAATTATCCATAATTTTTATTATCTCAAGCGCTTTCGGCCACTTCGATAGCCATTTTTCAGGGTGTTTTGTCTCTGGTGTTGTTATTTTCGCCTCCTGTTACGTTTGTAAATTATGTTTGTATTGTTTTTTGAAAAAGGGGCATTTACTTGAGAGAAGTTTGCCTAGAAAAATTTTCTATGACAGATCCCAATTTGTGAAATACTTTACAATTTTTGTGCTTCTTGACGCAATCAGTTCGAGCCTGTTCACTGATTTGAGCACTGGTCGAAATTGATTATTTCGCTATACCTCGCTTTAGTTTACGTTCCCCTTGATGAGATAAATTTGGAAAGCCTTTTCTTTTGTTTCTAATTCTAAATTGGTTATATTTTCAAAGGCCCTCTTTATCGTTTGATGATATCTGCGGAGATCCTTTGATATCTCTATTGTGAGCATTCCCTCGCTCAATAACTTTTTAACTTTCTAGTTTTCGGATCTGGCTCATGAACATGTAGAATTTAGATTTGATATGTTTATAATATTTTATAAAAGATTTAATAATCTTATATATTTATCACGATAAGTTTTTTTACTTATAATTTTAGTGCGTTTTATTGCATTGCTGTAAGTTTATTGTATTTATTGAAAATGGATCTAATGTTGAAGATACGTATAGATGTAACATTAAAGGAAAAAAAAAAAGGAGAAAAAAGAAAAAGTTCCACGGATGAAAGAATTTTTTCTTTTATTTTCCCCAGTAATTTCAATCTCATCATAGATCATCTTCATGGGTGAACATATTTGCTATATTCATAACTAAATTTATTTAAAACAATCAACACCAAATAAGGTTAGTCATGAGTATAGTAATAATGTTTTAAAATGTTTATAACCGTAGTGTTTTTAAAAATGTTTAAATATATTTTGTACAAAAGATTACTATCACATAGATTAAGTTACTTCCCTTAGATCAAAAGGCGTGGAAAACGCAATATCACTAAAGCCGTTAATTTGAAAAACAATTGTGACAGAGTGAGTTTGTACGTGATCGCAAAAGAATAACAACTATTAGTTACCTTCATTATTTTTGTCTTAGCAATTCACCCATAAAGATGATCTCGGATGAGATTGAAGTACCTGAGGAAATAAAAATGAAAAGAAAGCAAAATAAAAAAAATAAACAAAAAAACGGCGCCATTCTTAATGGATTTAATACATACATACATACATACATACATACATACATACATACATACATATACTTAGGTACCTCCATGTGATCGCTAAAAAAAGAGCATAGCATCATGAAAAAGACGCCAAACTTGACGAAAACAAAATTTTATCGTGTAAATGTTTGTTATTATTAAGAGGAAAGATCAATGTATTTTGGGGGTATTTTTTTACATTTTTTAATCATTCCTAGCACGTCCAAAATTTTCGTTAAAATCTTGTTTTCTTTAGTCAGCAAAATTGACAGATAATCAATCATGTCAGCCATTTTTTCCATTTTATAAAAAAAAAAATGAAAATCTCAGTTTGAAATTCTTTTAAAAATCAATTATCATTTTTTCAAAACTTATTTTAAGAAAATCAGAAATTATAGTGTTTATTTAAAATATTTTGGAACCAGTTTATTTAAAATATTTTGGAACCAGTTTCTGCGCCCAAACGGTGTAGTTTGAAAATTAAACAAAGCAGGTCATAACATTTCGTGTCACTTGAGAGGTGATGAATGACGTATTGACGGATTACGTGAGGATAATTTGTTCTACGGAAGGAGAGAAGTGAAATTATTTAGATTTAAATGAACAAATTATTTACCTCGTTATTTTTAAGGAAAACTTTCAGCGCTTTTTTTTTGTACTTAACTTTCACCTTTACGTTTGCGATGCTTTATGGAAAATATATTATAAAGAAATTAGATTAAAGCTGTTAAGAGTTAGATTAAATTTCATAAGAAAGGTATCTAATTTATTTATAGGTACCTTTCTTATGAAATTTTATGAGAAATGTACATAAAATACTATAATTTTATGTACATTTATTACATTTTACTGTGTTATTTGTATTTCCATTCATTTCATTATTAATTTTGATATTTCATTTATGGAAAAATGTCATAAAAAGGTCATATAAATTTCATAAGATGATACCGATACTTGTAGGTACCCTTCTCAGCAATCAAATAAACTTCTCCACACATGTTTTTCAAAAAGTAAAAAGGCCTTAACAGCGGAGAACAATGCTTAACTCAAATAACGCAACTTAATTGTATTCTGGTTGGTCTTCCGTACTTTATAATTACAGCCCGATTATAAACACAAAATTACATTTCTTAATTATTGCGGATCTTCTGATTAGTCAAAACTATACAATTTACAATATGTTAAAAAAAGATCTCATGAGGACATTTACGAAAGTGGATGCGGCTTTTAACTCATTTTATAATATTTTAACAACTCAAACGTAAAAATATATTATAATTAAAGAAATAACAAATAATTTTATTAAAAATTCATTTTTCATCGAAAAAATTTTTTCCTTTCAGAAAATATTGTCCATATTCATAAAAACAACTAAAAGCAAATAAGCATTTGAAATTAAATAATATCTTTGTTTTATTGAGTTTTGTATGTTACAATTCTGAGCTGATTTTCAGATAGGGGGTGCAATTAAAAAAAAACATGATTTGCATTCCCCAAAGCCTTGCGCTTTTAACTATTGTAAACACTAAACTGGATTCGATCAAATTTCTAGAGTTTTCATAAAATTAGTTATGGGGACGGGTAATAAATATATAAAAAAAAATTCTGCCATGACTTTAATGTAAAAAAACATATTTATAATAATTTCCATCATTTGTGAATAGTTTCTGAAAGTTACATTAACATCAAACAATTATTTTTATTTTTGCAAATTAATGTGTGTCATATACAAAAAAGTGCTAAAAATTGTATATATTATTTTAATAGTTCCAGTGATACGAAGAGAAACAAGGTTTCTTAATCAAATTTTAGAATGTTCTAAAAAGGAAAAAAATTAAAAAAAATAATTAAAAAGAACTTTGTTCTTTCCTCTTAATAATAACACATATTTACACTATAAAATTTTGTTTTCGTCAAGTTTGGCGTCTTTTTCATCATGCTATGCTCTTTTTTAGCGATCTCATGGAGTTACCTCTCTCTCTCTCTCTCTCTATATATATATATATATATATATATATATATATATATATATATATATATATCTGTATTAAGGTTCTATCACCGAAGTTAAACAACGTAGAGAAGTATCTAGATCAGTGACTACTTGGTAATACCAGGCGCTGTAAGCTTGGCTGTGCCGGTGCTATAATGAACAATGACTCGAAAATGGAATTTGGAGAGTTGAGTTTTAATCCCAGTTGGGTTCATAATGTTCCTATACACGCAATTGGAAAGATGTGAATCCACCTCTTCTTCTCACAGCTATGGTTTAAATAGTCGGACCTGTATCAGTAAAATCATTATTATCTCCCTCAAAATGATTAAAATCTAATATATTTTCTGGTTTTAAAAACACGTCAACAGCTTGATAAGCCGTAAAAAATAATCAGTCGTACTGTATTAAAAGTAGATTTTGATATTATTGTTTTAATAATATTATTACATATTATATGAAGCGTACTGGCTTTGCCGAGACTGTTGATCGCGCTAGATATTGCGCTTTCTCTCAGAAACTGTAACTAAGTTACGCTCAGCATAATTGAAATATAAAACACGGTTGGCTTCTGTGGGTGTTAAGCAAACACAAATGTGGCTGAGCAGGCCGTAGAAAAGTTTAAGGGTTCAATTTCACTCTTTTAGGGGTCCGATTTCTCTCTTTTAAGGTCCCAGTTTGACTGTTCTAAGGTTCCAAATTTCATCTCTTTTAATGGTTCAATTTCTCTCTTTTAAGGGTTGAATTTGTCTCTTTTAAGGGTAAAATTTCCCTCTTTTAAGGGCTCTCAACTGTACGCATTTGCCTCCCTATATCAAGCTCGAACATGGTCATTACTTGGGAGATCTGATTTCCTATATGGCCCATTTAATTAAAACATTTGACCAGGGAAACATTAATATTATTTTAAATATGATAAAAACAAGCGAGTAATAAGTTTAGCGCAATAATTTGGGTGATATAGTTTCTAGCGTTGTGGTTAGTAAGCTTTTCTTTTGAGCTTTACTGACTGGTTCACAGGGAATTTAGTAAATATTTAGGGTTAAGTTGCTGTCCCCGTGAACTTGTTGCTCACCGAGTGCTCACTGGATTGTATTTTGAGTGAAAGTTGGTTTTTTCCAAGAAACCTTACTTGGAGATGACAATCCTTTTTGGTATTTATTAGGGTGGTTAGATAGAAAATGTTTTTCGCTACTCTCCAATGCCGAGCATAGACATTAGTATATCCAGAATACACTAACATATTAAAAGAAAAAAAGGGCAATAACAAGAGAGAAATAAACACTAGAAATGAAATAAACATAAAAACATCCTTTATGCTAATCACAAAGTATACATAAATAAAAAATGATTCGAGGTAATACACAGAGAAATATAGAAACATACAGATGATGGCAAATTGTATATGACGGGACAATGAAAAGGATGGTATTGTAACCTCTCCAAGAGGAATATGTGACAGCCCTGTACATATTTCCTCGGCCTCACCAGAACGTGACACAAAGTCCATTTTATACATTGGGAACCCCTTATACACACGTATGCATATGAAAAATGATATACTAATGTCTATAATGGGAAACTGGAACCGGAAATATTCTCTCTTTCCAGTCACCCCTATTAAACATATTGCGCAAATGCTTTGACAAGTTTTCGACGTTGGATGCTTCAGGTCGTTAAGCTTTTGATAAAAATATTTAAATACGCGAGTTTTGTTGTACGCATTAAGCGGGGAGAAGATGAAAGTAAAAAAAAAAAAAAAATACGACGTGCTTTTTCAGAAAGAAACGTAAAACGAACTGATGCGAAAATTTAGAACGGAGATGCAGCTAAATAAACAGATTTAAAAAAAATCAGAAAATAAAGAAACCTTAGAATAAGGGGAGATAACAGCGTTACGTCTTTCATAAGAGAATAGCTATTGTATTGGGTGGCCCGAAAGTCTTGTCATCCCTACATAATATAATTTTCTATTTCAGACGGCTGACACGAAAATGGTGTTCATACAGATCTTCTCGATGTGTGATAGCGTCAGTGAAAATGAATAAAGTGAATCCAGTACATGTGCTTCGTATTTCTTCTATTGCTCTCATTACTTTTTGGTATTGGTGACAAGACTTTCGGACCATGCTGTAGATTTGTCGACCATTTAAAATACATGAAAATAGATCGAGAAAAGAGGAAAAGATGAAACTTATTGCACGTAACTGGTTTCACCTTTCTGTATCTCCTCTCTTTATCTGTCTCCTATTCCTTTGTTCCCCTCACACTCCCGTTGTCTGGCCAGTTTGAGTGCAGGTGAGTTCACTTTTCTCAGTATTCTCTTTTTCTAGATGAGAACACGAACAAAAACAGGAAGATATACTATTTTCAGCGTCTACAGAAACACATAACATGTTTATACAAACATCTCTCTCTCTCTCTCTCTCTCTCTATATATATATATATATATATATATATATATATATATATATATATATATATATATATATTACCTCAAAGGTTATTATAGTGGATACTCCGTATTTGAAAGAAACGCCCTGTTCTTTATTTATTAAAGAAGTGTGTATAACGTCTACCAGACTGCGCATTCGAAATATCTTAGTAAAATGAGTTTATTGGCAGTGATCGAACCCACGTCCGTCTTTGTAGGGGAAACCGCCGTTTGATGCATCTTATTTTCGTTTTTTAATAAAAGCACATTTTCACTCAGATTATTTTCTTAAACGTTTCATATCTCGTCAGTTTCGTATCCGAAGCATAAACAAAATTTACGACATTTTTTTTTACATTAAACGCACAAACAAGCATGTCTCCAGACTTGAACCCAATAGAACATCTTTGGGCCATCCTCAAGCAGAAGGTGGAGGTGCGCAGAGTCTCAAATATCCGCCAGTTCCGCGACGTCGTCATTGAGGTGGAAGAGCATTCAGTGACTACCTGTGAAGTTCTGGTAAACTCCATGCCCAGGGAGAGTAAAGGCAGTTTTGGATAATGATGGTGGCCACACAAAATATTGACAGTTGACATGTTGTATGTTAATATTGACAACTTTTCCTAAGGGATGTACTCACTTTTGTTGCCAGGGATTTAGCTTTTTAATGGCTATATTTTGAGTTATTTTGAGGAAAAAATAAATTAACTCTGTTATATATGCTGCAGACAGGCTACTTTTTCATTGTGTCAACGTGACATTTTGTCAGTATTGTCCCATGAAGAGATATACTTAAATATTTGAAGAAATGTGAGGGGTGTACTCACTTTTGTGATACACTATATATATATATATATATATATATATATATATATATATATATATATATATATATCATTAAAGACGACAAACAAGGTACTGCGAGTAAGCTTTATATTTAATTTTATTGTCTTCGAACTAGTGTTTTCTTTTCTAGACACAGAGTGTGTAGAATCTGTTCAAATTTTTCCGTAATTCCGAGCGCTTTCGGCTATATGTTTTGCCATTATTAAGAGTGCTTTTATTTTTGCTTTTTGGGTGTATGGTTTGTCTCTAGATTTATGGGGATGTTTAATTTTTCCGAACACAGCATATTGTGGCCGTGTTCGTAGTTAATATTACTGAGCATTGACTTTTACCTTTTTATTATTAAGGCTTCCATTAGTTTTAATCTTTTTTTTTTTTACATGTGCATGGGGTAATTATATTTGTATCTTCTACTGATATGTTTCGGATAGAGTTTGTGTGCGCGTTTAAATGGGTCCTAATGGAGCTATGTTCGGACAGGTGTAACTTAAGACGTCTGGATAGGCATGTAGTAGTGTGACTGATGTAATTATGAGTTCGGTTTGATCAGGAACACAGTTTCGTAAGTGGCATTTGAACTCATAAAAATAATGTTCATTCGTTGTAATTTTGATGATGTTAGCTGTTTTAAATTTTTGTAGTAGATAATTAATTTGATTTTTTTATTCGAGTCAATTGGGGTAGTGTATTTCTTTATGATATTTCTAAGTGAAGATTCATCTTGTTTGTAGATTTGGCTTTTGTAGAAAATATATTATTTTTGACTGTGGGTTCATTATCATTATTATTTACTTTGGGAAGAATTAATCTAATTTGGTAGTCGATAAGGTGGTTAGGGAAGCCATTGTTAACTAGTGTCTGTTTTGCATTGTTGTATTCTTCAAGGAAAAGTAAACAAGAAGATGAATTCTGATGTGATTTTTTTTAAGGATATTTTTTGTCACTGCTCTTTTGTTTTTTAAGTGGATATTCATTCTGAAAGTTAAGTGGCAAGACAAGATTTTCTGCTAGGAGGTTTTTTCTACAATGAGATGTTAAAAGTGTTATTACTGTATTCCAAGATAATGTCTAAGAATGGGAGTTTATTTTTTGATTAAGTTCGTTGGTAAAGTTAAGAACAGAGTTTTTCAAATGTCGTCTTGAGAATATCTATTTCTTTTGTGGTTTTCGCTAAAATAAAAATATCGTCTACGGAGCGGACATATATTTTAGATTTACAGATCTGCTTAAATATCATATTTTCTACATGGGATATTTTGGAGAAGCACGGGCTGAGCGGATTTCCTATACTATCACCATTAATTAAGGTTAGATGTTGTCATTACTTTATTATTGTTGTTGATCGTTATTAGGCTTACTTGTATTTATGCGTGCATTCGTAGTTTGTTAGATTTTTGGATTGTTTATTTCACTTATTATTTTATCATTTATTTAGTATTTGATTTTAATTTTCGATTTTTAAGTAACGTAGTAAACATTTGTTTTTGTGTCTGCTTTTTGAGATGAGTCCTTAAGGTTTATCTAGCAATTTGGGATATTTACATCGTTCGAACTGTTGTCCTCATCTTTATTGCCATAATCACGACGTTTCGACCTTTGTACACTCTGCCCTACTTCATGCGATCTACGTTGGAATTTCGCCGAACCCTTTATTCAGTCTACAGTGGTAGATTGTTCTAATTCCACGTGCTATGACTTTTATCGGATATCTCATTTCAATTCCCTTTTGGTAAAGGAAAGGTTTCCTTTGCATTTATTTATTTGTCTTTTTACAGATGTATTTTATTTATATTTAATTTTTACACACACACACATCTTATATTTAATAATTTAATTATATTTAATTTTTACATACACATTTTTACGTGTGTATGTGTGTGTTAATTACAGAAAGTCACAAAAACAGAGAAGCTATTCACACAAAATGTCGTTAAACAATAAAACCCTGAAAACAGCATATAATCACATAGTAGATGTGGCGAAAGCAAAAACACAAGGGAAAACACGCAAAAATTAGAAAAACAACACCAGAAAACAAGTAAACATTTTTCTAGAGGTGAAAATTACAATAATCACATGACTAGAAAAAAAAAATATAAAGTCCTAAACAGAAGATCGGAGCTGATTTCAGGAGGCAGATGTGGAATAAAATTAAGTCCAATTGACA
Source organism: Acanthosepion pharaonis (assembly GCA_903632075.3). Taxonomy (NCBI): domain Eukaryota; kingdom Metazoa; phylum Mollusca; class Cephalopoda; order Sepiida; family Sepiidae; genus Acanthosepion; species Acanthosepion pharaonis. The sequence continues at coordinate 529,075 of CAHIKZ030003932.1, forward strand.
AAATTCTCTGGAAGCAGAATTCGCAAAGATCTCCATACGCAATAAAAAATGAGAAAAAAGAACAGGGTAAAATAGTACACATTAAACGACACACACACACACACACACACACACACACACACACACACACACACACACACACACACACACACACACATACATACATATATATATATATAGGCAGCATATCTTCATCCAAGCATGTTTCGTTGAATAATGTATACATATTATATCTATTCCTTTTATTTTAATCTCCTCAAATTTACGGATCATTTTCTTAGTGGTGTTATTAATCTGATTAAGAAAGACGTCGTAGTTTTTCTCATTCCTTTTATTTTCCCAAGTACTTTTAATCTCATCTTCAGAGGTGAATTGCCAAGAAGACAAAAATTAATGCAATAGATAATTGTGAATTTTTTGTAAATGCGAATGAAACGCGCTTCTTTATTAACTTATTTAGCGTTGGTTTCATTTTTTATATAGAGCAATTTAAGAATATATATATATATATATATATATATATATATATATATATATATATATATATGCATATAATGCAAGTACAGAAAGGCAAAGCAAAGAGTGAGTAATAAAGTAAAAACTTCACAAACTAGGAATTGTGTCCACACGCAATTAGGATATAGTCAAGTGATTATAGAATAGTAATTTCTGAATTCAAAACAAGAAAGAACAATGTGGGAGTGAGATCAATAATTTTACGTTTTTATTCATAGGAAGAAATGCCATTATGCATCAGTAGGTTTTGTCTGTAAATTTAGGGAGAGGATCTACTTAGCAGCCATTCCTAACAGATAGAAATTAACTGAAGGCAGGAGATTTACAACCATATCATGACTAACATTTAAACAATAAAACATAGTATAAAAATTATTCCAATTACCGAAATTTCGAATCAAAGAAAATAAATAAGTAAATACAAAATAAAATAAATTACTAAGAAAGGAGAGAAAATTTCTGCCAGAGAATCATGAATATATTTAATTTAGACCCAGCACCAATGCGCTTTGTTTACAGAGGGACGGCTGCTTAGGTTGATACCATTTATATTAAGTCTATCTTAGATAGCAATCCAAATATTCTCTGTTTGTTTCTATGAAAAAATCTTTGGTATAAGTCAAGGGATTATTTATTAATCATTTTGTAATCTGTGAGTTACCGTCTGAGAGTTCTTGAGACAATTTATATTAAGTCTAAGCACCTTTCCCGCCTTAAGCAGTAGGAACAGATACTGGGTCTAAATATGGATTATCCTTGCCCTTCATTTGTTTTATATATTTTTATCTCTGTCGCCACTTCCATGAAAAGTGCTCAGACAAACTACATTCCTTATGTTCATGTGACCTTCATAGCTAGGACCCACCATGCCACTTATATTGTGAAAATCACCCACATTCCCTACGTATTGCATCGGTAAGAAGTCAGATTCCCTCGAACACTGTTATGTAGAACTGACTCCCAAGTGGATGTTTCCTTGACCATTACAATCTTAATCTGTTAAAATCTAGGGTTAACCGTTATCTTCTCATCTTATGCGGATAAACTGACTATTAACATAAAGCTCTACCACGAGTAACCACGGGCCTCGTGCAGGGTAAACCTTACTATAAAAAAAGGTAGGTATATTAGTTGAAAATGACCGTTTTGAAGCCTTCAGTAAAATAATGTCCCCACCCGCAGATCACACACACACACACACACACACACACACACACACACACACACACACATATATATATATATATATATATATATATATATATATATATATATATATATAATCAAGGAAGATTATGAAATAGAACTAAAAATAGTAGATTCCCGGCAAAATTCGCATATACCACCATACAACACAAAAAGAAAGCCAACAGGAAGAGAAACATTATATGGTTTAATCAACCGCATAACAAAAAAAAACGTAACAACAAATCTAGGAAAAATATTTATATAACTCATACACAAACACTTCTCTACATCAAGCACTTTCCACAAGATATTCAACAAAAAAAAACAAAAAAAAAACAGTAAAAATCATCTACAGTTACACCAAAAAAATAATACAAATAATGAAAAAGCACAACAAGAAAACAGTCAGCAAATCACCTGAACAAAGAAAACCCACTTGTAACTGCAGAATAAAGACCGAATATCCCTTAAAAGGAAATTGGTCGCAGAACAATGTAATGTAGCTAGCTACTATAAAATCAGCAGTTAACGAAGAAAAATATACATAGGAGTAACTGAAGGATCCTGGAAACAATGAAACTACGCACACAAAACATCCTTTACAAATAGTAAATACGCGAACAACACAATGCTTTCTAAAAAATATCTGCGACATTAAAAGCAAAAAAAACTAATTCACACTAAAAATATCATGGAAAATAAGAATAACTACATCAGTCCACAAAACTCAATACAAAAACTGTAAACTCTGCCTGGATAGCTATAATTACCTTGCCAGACCAAAAGAAACTACTAAATATACGATCAGAACTCATCTCGAAATAAGGAGAGGGAAACAAATTTTTACTACGAGAACTGAAAACAAACACGGATAAACGAAAATAAATAACATAAAATAAATAAACAAAAACAAGTAAAATAAATTAAACCAAACAAATAAATAAGTAAATAATAAACAAATTAACAAACCATGTACGCTCAGATAAACACAAGAAAACGTAGTAATAACAACCCACAATAAAATAATAATAAATAAAAAGCACAACCGTTACCTCCCACCAAAATAATCATTAGACTAAAACAATAGACTACTCAAAAGGGATCATTGACTTGCATATATAAATATTCGTGATAAAAACACAAATCATATAGCCAAAAAATTGCATTTAGCATGAAACAGATTGTCGCCTCTGGGTGTTGACTTCAATGTTCACTTTTATATTTATATCACATTTTGAGTGCTGATGGTAATAAAATAGTGCTTGATGTACAATAGAGCCAAAATATATACTAATGATAAATTATTTACATTATTTGGACTATTGTTCTCATCTTTGGGGCCATATTTATTACAACGTTTCGGCCGTTGTACGCTCCGGCCTTCTTCAGGTGGTTGGAATGTCGAATTAAACCCTTTATTTCGCTCATTGGGGTAGACATTTCTAGTTCCACGTGCCATTTTTAATGGATGTCAGTTATCAGTTATCTCCTTGAAGACACATGGCACAGTGGATAAAGGCGTTAGTTAGATCCAGTGATAGGACCCAAAGAGTGTGAGTTCAGTACCTGGATAAGGCAGTGGAGAACTTTCAGGGGGAAATTAACAGGAGATAACTGATAACTGTCATCCATTAAACATGTCACGTGGAACTAGAACAGTCTACCCCAGTGAGCGAAATAAAGGGTTCAGTTCGACATTCCAACCACCTGAAGAAGGCCAGAGCGTACAACGGCCGAAACGTTGTAATAAATATGGCGACAAAGATGAGGAAAATAGTCCGAATAATGTAAATAATATACATAATACCTCATCTCAGAAATATAGATAGATACTACTGATACATATACATTTTGTTTCTCATTGGTAACACAACTCAAAAGTTTCATGCATGATGCAATCGCTAGGTGCAAATTGAAAACTGTTGATTGTATCGTACCTGAAACTCAGAGTTGTTCTATCGATGAGGAACAAAATGTTTATTTATTATTATATATATATATATATATATATATATATATATATATATATATATATATATATATATATATATATATATATATATATATCTCCTTTATTAAAGATTTATGTATTTCAGTAGAGATAAGTTTACAGATGTTACAAGATTACAAATGCGCATACATCTATGCCGAAGTGTGCACCGATTTAATAATATAGGGTTTCTTTGCTCATATAGTTACTCTGCCATGCACATGCGTACATCTGCATGAGTTTGTACACACTTCGAAAGCCGCACGAACGCCCAGTGTCCAAATGAACACGCAGTGCCTATGAATCTCGATGTTTTATTTTATTTCCTCTACTTTTTTCTTTTCTGCCTTATCACCTGTTTCTGCCAACCAACGCTTACTTCGCCGAGAAGCAATAACAACTTGTAAGTGAAATAAAATTAAAACAAAAACACAAAATAGAAAGCAAAACTGTTTGGAACTAATTAAACAGAATAAAGAAACACGAACGACCTGTTTGCGGGTGTGTGACTGTAGCAACGAATTAAAATGCTTACTTCCAGTGAAAATGTAAGAAAATAGAGAAACGGCTGAAGGCAGTCGCAGCATATTTATTAAAACAATGGACCAGAGACGAAGATGAATAACAGATGGTTCATTTAATAGTAAGCTCTTTAATTTCAAGTTTTAATAAAACAAGGTATTTTAATCGCTCTTCATTTCGAAAATTTATCGTCTGCAGAATCCCTGATATCCTTTTAACAATTTGGGAACTTTGGAATAATAAACTGGAATCACAGACTGTAAGAAGAGCAGAATACGGAATAAAAGAGATTATCTACAATTTACAGAGACAAGAACTCAATGTTAACACACAAACACACAAAAAATAACAAAATGGTAAATATATTTGGATGTTTTTTTTAAACACAGTTACTAATATTTAATTAAGGACAATAATACCAGATTCCGATTTGCAACAACACTCACTGACTCAAGTACCATAGACTCCCTGAAAAGTATGGGGTTACAACTCTCAGCATATTAGGCATTGCTATTGTTGTTTGTATAGCAAGGTTTTGAGCGGATAGTTGGTAGCACCTTACCTAACCGTTTTTTATTTCATAGTTGACCTATTCGATTTGTTACCAAGTACGGCTAAAAAGCCCAGTCTGTCCTATTATATAACCCATAGCTGGGGGAGAAAAGACGGAGTCATACCTTCCCCATGGATATTTGCGTGTATTAAAATTTCTGACTATGCTCATCAGCTTCTAATTCCGAACCGCTCTCAATTACACCACCCAGAACAAACACGGACAAAAAATCGTCATTAGAGTGATTAAAACTTTTTACAAACTCTAATTACAAAACTACGCCATTATTTTTCATTAACTCAGGTAATAAATGCATTTTATAATGTTATGTTTCTATACACGTGTAACTAAAAAAAATGCACCGCTTGAGAAAGTAAACTTTGTGACAAGTTGAATTTGTCGTTCTGTACTGAAATTTCAAGACAAATACATTAACCGTAAGTTATTCATAGTCTTTTTTTTCAAGTTAAGGAAAAACATTTTTTTGACAACAAAACAGAAAGGAACATTTTCAATTAAATCTAGAATCGAGCTCAACACCTGAAAAAGAAACCGGATCTTAACACATGTAGACGGACATTTATTAGAAAAGGAAAAGAATTTAACCTTGAATCTTTTCAGTGGTTTCTTTTGACAACTGGTTCGACAAGAAATCGCTTGCGCAGCTGCAAAGGTAAGATCAAATTTTACAAACATATTAAGAATTTTTGCTAGAAAATGAAACAATATTTAGAAGTTTTCTTCACAATGAAATATTCATGTATATTCAAAACGAATCTAATGGTCGAAATTTGATTTATTTTGTTTCAGGTCTTCCCTACTTAGCATTTATAAAAGTTCTATGCTGGACTCGTGTGTGCAACGGATGTACTGCGGGTTTTTACAAACATCATAAATGCCAATCTTTGGAATAACCTTTTCCTTATAAGGAAACATTCGACATTCATTGACCGAAGTGTAGTGTTACTGTCGGTTGAACTTTCTAAAATCTTTCTCTTAAAAAAATTTCGACCCCCCCACCACCACCACACACACAGAGTTATTTACTAAACATAGTTTAGAGGTGGCACAGGGCGTGAAGTCACAAGCACCCAGTGAGGAGCAAACTCATGACTCAGTCGTAATGGATTTAGCGAGACAAGCTTACTAACCATTACCCCACGTCGAAGTTCCCAGTACATACACATACACACACACACGCACATATATATTATTTACATTACTTACGCGCGGAGTATTTTCCGCATCTTTGTTGTTGTTATCAAAACATTTCGGTCGTTGTGCTGTTCGGCCTTCATCAGATCCATTACAATTTTAACATGTTCACGTCTCGTGTCAACAGATGTAAACCCCCACCTTTTATCCGAAAAAAAAAAGCTCCTTAACGTAACCGCATGTTCCCCACACCCGGGGATTTATACCGGGTGGACCTTATCGTAAAAATGGCACTTCTCGACCGATCTAACTAGCCGGAAATTCCGAACAACCCTTTATTTAATTTACAGTGACAGATTGCTTCTGTCTTAGTGAACCCAGTAATTGTTCGCCCTACTTCCACTGGGTCTAAATACACACTGGGTTTATATATATATATATATATATATATATATATATATATATATATATATATATATATATGTTTAATCGTTATTCATATTTGTGTAGATGCACTGTTTTTTATTATTAAGCAGTATATTTATTTATTTACATCTATCGAACTGAATATTCGAGAAATCGTGTTAGAAAAAAAATTTCACCCAGGAGCATGATCGAACTTGAGCCCCCTAGAGAAAAACCGTCATTAGATCTAACGAGCCTTGACATCTGGGCCACATAGGACCTCCTGGTCATACGGAGCACATATAGTTTGATTAAGAGGTCGTACGTTTTATTTTATATATATATATATATATATATATATATATATATATATATATATATATATATAAATTAATTGATTCCATTTCATCCTCAAGCGAATTTTGGACTCCAAAATTCTTTGAGGATGAAAATGTAACTAATGTCTTTAATTTAATTGCATTTTTGAAACACGGTTAGAACTGTGTAGCGAAAAAAAACATATTTTAAATCAATTAATTTATAATATTAATGCTCTGTAAATTTACATTGACCACTATTTTGTAAAAATAAAAATATCTATAAGAACACCAGATTATATAGCTTACTGTTCTTTCTTATTTATATTTATATATATATATATATATATATATATATATATATATATAAAATGTCATGCAAATAAAGATATCACATGTGTGTGTGAGTATGCGGGTAGCAAACAGTAATCAAATGAAATCAGCTAATCGTGTTCAAATTCTGGACTATCCAGCTGCGTTTACTTTCACACAATTAGGAAAGCTATAAATCTTTTCTCCCTCTCACTCTCTGGACTTAGGTAATAATTCTTAATATTTCTTGATTGATAAGACATTTTACATAATCTTTAATATCATCGGTCGCATGGTCGGTGTGATCGTAGGGTCGTTGCCCAACGTTGCACTTGACAATTCACTTCACACATCTGGGTTGAAAGCCGGATAGATATTCATTCATGCATCGGGTGTCCTCGGCAAATAGACCTGTCGAAGCTCACCCCTTTCCAGGTCAAACCACAGCCGATGTCCTCTAACCTGAAGGCTGGATTTAGCATCAGACACTTGGCCGTTGACTTTACTAGAAAAAGCCTTCCATCGTGGCCGTTGACTTTAATTTAGGGAGAACTGCGCCCAGCAATGCCGTGATATTATCGCACTAGCTGCATGCATAGCTATGAAGCCTATTCTGCCCCATTGTGTTAGATGACTGCCGACCCTCCATGAAGATTCATCAAACTACGTCTTGTCTTGTTTTAAATCCTGCTATATATCTAGCAATTCTTCTCGTCAGAAGAGTCTGGTGGAGGCTACTGGTTTCGTCGTCGATGACCGGACTTTGCGGCAGTAGCACTGGGTTACATGGTACTACAAGCCCATGAACACAATCTTTTGTATCTCGGATATTGATGAATTCTCTGAGATTTTCTTAATCGATTGAGTGATTTTCTTTTTACGGCTTATCAACCCTTTGTTGGTGATTTAAAGCCGAAACATTTTGGATTGTAAGAATAGTCCTATTTTTGTTCGAGCGAAAATTGTTTTAATAATGATTTTTTTTCTAGATACAAATATTACTATATAACCCATAGCTGGGAGGAAAAGATGGATCTATACCTTTCCCAAACGTATTTGCGCTAAAAATATAAGTAACGAACCCGACTGGAATTCGAACTTTGTTTTAAGACTTCTCCTTCTAAGCCGATATACGTTACACCAATCGCAGGTTCTGGAATTTTCTTAATATCTCTATCAGTATTATTTTCAGTCACTCCTAGTTCTACTAATATCATTAAAACCGTGATTGTGTCTAAATACCATATTGTTACAATTTCTATTTTCACTTCTCTTGCAAAGTTTGTCAAATTCTTTTGCTGAGATGTTTTTAGCAGACTGGATGGCCATCACTCTAAGATAGCCTTCACTTGTTTTTTTTTTAATTTTAAACACTTTTATTAATTTTTCATGGTCTATGAGATTGTATATTGCGTAAGGTATGATGAACTCATTGAGAACTCTAATATTTTTACCTTCTAGCACTGCTGATGATTTGTGTTCTTAACATTTTTCTACACGGGGAAGGTTATCATGTTGGAATATCACCCAACGCATGTATTCATCTACAACAGTGGTTCTCAGCGTTTTTTTTTTTTGTACCCAAGGGCAACTTTTGCTCTTAATTCTTTTTTTTGGTGGGGGGTACCCATAACCATTCGATGAAAAAAAAAAGAAGCTCATTTTACTTTTTACTAATAGACAAGTCTAGGAATTGTATTATAGAAATAGTAAATGTATATGCTTTATATTGAAGCAAAACTAATTTAATGAAAATAAATTGTATCTAACAACTAAATTATATAGAACACTAGTAAAATAATTCATAACCAATCTTTTTAAAATATGTGAGTAATTAATAATTTGAAAAATGTTCAGATATATTCAATGAGATCAATGATGCGAGTTTATATATATATATATATATATATATATATATATATATATATATATATATATATATATATATCCGGCTCCATTGATGTCAATGATAGTCGAAGATCACCCCTTTTCACAATGTCGAGACACACAACAAAAAAACGATTCAAAAAGGTAAGATGATGGAAAGGCAATAACGTCGTGCTAAGTATCCCCCCCGAGTAACGGATATTTTTAGCAGTGTCATTTGCTTTCCATATATTATGCTTCTTCAATCTTTTTTTGCGTGGACCCGAGTAATGTCACATGGACCCCCTCCCACCAGGATGCATATGCATCCCGGTTGAGAACAACATCTCTACACTATCATGTCAACATTTGAATTTCTTATTTCGCATCTTATTAAAATATATTGGAGATATTACATTATTGGTATTTTTCATCAAGTCGATTTGACCTAAGATAGAGTCCCTTTTGCTGGATATTGACAGTTCCCAGTAATGCCGACATTTTCAAAGTTGGAAGAGAGGGCTTGATTCCAATTGGGCTGCTGCTAGGAGAATTGTTTCACTGTATCTTACCACAATTTATCTTGTACTTTTATACGTCTACTATTAGTCCATGCATTGAATATAGGTGTCACGTTTGATCTTGTGCTTCTGCTAACGATTTAGATATTCTTGATGAAATCCAAAGAAGAATCTGCAATTTTCCTTGATGCTGACCTAGCATCTCGGCTTCAATTACTTTCTTACCACCCTAACTTCCATTTGTTTCCATTTGACTTTTTTGTAAATATTTACACTGAAATTATTCTGATGAGCTTTCCTCTTTGTTACATAGACTTCGTGAATTTAAACGCAGTACTAGACTGGCAGCGAGGTCTCATCATTTAGTAGTTGAAATAAAAATATGTAATCCTAAGTTTTATGCTAACAGTTTCTTTTCTCGCACTTGTGGAAATCTCTAATGGCATCTTGCTTTCTAGTCTACTTTGATATTCAAACATCGAAATGCAATGTCCATCGTTATCTTTTGTCTTCTTAATTCATGTTTTTTTATTGTTCTATGTCCTTAATGTTTTCTTTTTCTTATATTCTCTCACACTCAGTAATACCTTGCGTCTTAGTGGATTTATTGCCTTGGAGTGAAATGATGTTAAAAACCTAATACAGAGGACCCTTTTCAGAATATTCGCAGTTTCCAGCATTGACGACTTCTGTAAAGTTGAAAAATAGGGCTTTATTCGAAGGATTTATTGTTCAATGGCATAGGTATGGAGCCTAACCCACCTATGATGATACGAACTAAGGTGCTGCCCATATCCCTGACACATGCCGTAAAAGTACGGCTAACTGTATACCTGCTGAGTTCATTAGCATCTTTCTGCTTTTTTTGATGCCTTGAGCCTCAACATCAACGACAGTTCCTTTTTTTCGCTTTATCCTCTACAGTAATATCAGGTTTCATGTGTTGAAGCTTACGTTTGGGTTAGATTTGGAAATCCCGCTATTATAAATTATTATTATTATTGTATTACAGAAAAACTGATGACAAGTTTCCAGAGAGGAAAGGTGTGTCTGTTTGGCTGTGGGAAGAGGACTATTTGAAATGGTCAGAAAAGAAAGGCGAACAGAAAACTAATTCAAGGTAAGTAGTTTCTGCTTTTAAACTTTCCGGTTTTAAAGATTTTACAGGTACACAGGAGACGTGATTACAAAGAACCAAGTATAAGAAATACTTATCAATGTCGTCTTTTCTGTAATCATTTCACCCCAGCTAAGGCGATAATACCACAAGAGGTTACTCGAAGTGAAAAAGAATGAGAAGACTTTAGTGAAGAGTAGTGAGGAAAAAGACCAGTAAAAGAAGACTCGGCAAGACAGAAGATGGCGATTGTTGGTAGCAGGGATGCAAGAAATCGGAAGCAAGTTTTTAAAATCTTTTACAATTTTCCCTATTTTGATTTTATTAGTTTACAAAAGACGTAAATCCGTTATCGTTGCGGAAAGTGGAATCGGTGTAACGAGTTCGAATTCTGGTTGAGTTTTTTGTGTTCACTTTCACAGAAAGGCATGAATCTATATCTTCTCTTGCTGGCTAGGGGCAGACTGAGCGATCTAACTTTGGTTGGCAACAAGGCTAAACGAAGGAAAATTCAGAATTGTTTGGGTGTTGCTATAGAAACCACAGCAGCAACACTGAGACTATGGCCTTATAATATCTAGGGAAGTCTACTGCCACTAAAGAAGGAAAGAGGGAGAACAAAAATTTGGAATTGTTAGTCTTCATATGTAAATCTTAAATATATTTTCACAACTATTAGATTAATTTTGGTAATTACAGGGGAATCAGTGTGTTACTTAACAACAACACTATACCAAATCCTACAATTACCGAACAACTGAGCAACGACGAGGTTTTGGAGAAAATGTAAACTAAAAGAAAACTTATAGTTAACATCAGGAGAAAGTAGTTGAAAATTCTGGGGCACGTAATGAGGAAGGAGGGCTTGGAAAACCTGATACTTACAGGGCAGACTGAGGGAAAGAGGGACAGAGGAAAATTGCGCGTAACATTCTTGATGGACTTCAGTAAATGGATAATAGAACAGGGTTTATGAGAAATAACAAAAAGAAAAAAAAAATATTTAAAGCTACATGGGACAGGAGGACCATGATCGCCAACGTCCTTAAGGTACACAGTGCATAGAAGAAGAAGAAGAAGAAGAAGAAGGGTAATATTAGCTGCTTCCTAATAAGGAAATATTCGGCATTCAATGACCGATCAGAGAGTATTACCTTTAGTTAAAAGTCAGGAAAATATGTCTCTCAAGATAACTGCTATCAATTTTTCTAGATTTTTCGAATTAAATGTACTAAGTAATTTTCTACTGAAAGTCATAAAATGATATGGCTCCTGTTATTTGGTACAATTCTTTGTTTCTGTTTCAATTTCTGGAGCGTCAGTACACAAAGTTCGAAAAAGGATGATCCTCTCTAAGACTTATTCGTATTCGTTCGTTGGAAGTCATTTGTAATCATTGATCTGAGAAAACGGTTGTATACAGTTGACTTTTCTGAAAATCTCGATTTGACAAAGCTATTTAAGAACATGACTCGAGATTTTAGGTAATCTTTCGATTTTGCAGCAACCGACGGTATTGGGCGAAACTACATCTTGTGCAGTCTATTCTATGCTCAATTTCCTTATCTCATATACTATAAGTGATCCATGACACGAGGTATTTCTAGTGTTTTGTAAGTACTTTTTTAGTCAAATTCACCTGATGTAAGGCAGTAAAGCTTCAAAGATACAAGTGGTTACTGGCTAAGAAAAAAATTAGAAAACAGAATTATGACTGAGGAGCGTGAACAATGGAAGAGTAAACTGTAAGACAACAGATAACGATTGACATTACATTCAAATTTTTGAAGCTCAAATTTTTCTGGAAAGCAAGAAGCCGGAAGAGAGATCTACGAGCAGGGAGTGCAAGAAAAGAAATTGTTAGCACAATACTTACGGTTACATTTAGCCAACTCAACTGTAAATTGATGAGATCTCGCTGCCATTCTATTACTGGGCTTAAATTCATAAAGTCTAGGTACCGTAGGAAAGATATCATTCGAACAATTACCATGAAAGTATTTATAGAAAAGGCCCAGGGAAGCATTTTTGCGTCGATGGGAAAGTAACTGAAGTTGAGACGCCAGGTCATGATCAATAATATTGTTGATTCGTTGTCGTATTTTATCAAGAATCTTTAAATATAAAGCAGGAGCACCGGACCGGACGTGGCAGCAATATTCGAGACACGGACGAATGTTAGACTTATAGATCTTTAATGTAATTTCAGGGGAGAAAAAATTCTCTATTATGACACAGTGAACCAACATTCTTACCAGCAGGCCAAGCAATGGATTCAGTATAATATTTCCACTTCATGTCAATCGAGAATGTTAGCCTGAGAAGACGCAACGAGTCACTCTTCTGGAGGTTAGAATCAGCCAGACTGATAAAAAGGCAGAAAGTGTCTGTCAGACGATTGATAGAAAATAGTTTGGGTTTTAGAGGCGTTAAAATTAACAATATATTCTTTGCCTCAGTTAACAACAGACTGCAGATCTTTTCTGAGATCAGTCGTCAATTTGACCATATCAGTCTTTTGATCTTTTATGATGAATTTAGTGTAGGGTGCGATCACCGCTTTCATTCCAGCCGTGCCGTCAAAATAGCAACATATTTGAATTCTATTTTTATGAGAAGTTTTTCACATGTGATTTGTTAACTCGAGTTTTTCAATTTATTGCTACATTTTGCGCTTTCGCGGATACGTTCTTTTCACCTTACTGGTTATCTTATCCGTCATTGTTTTAACAAAGGCACTGAGATCCGGCGTCACCAGTCAATGAGTGATTATTCTATATACCAAAAAGTTATAGATATTAAATAAAAAGCAATCACTTATACATAGTGTTATGCAATCGTTATGTCGACTAATGGTAACACGAAACATCAAAACATTTCTATTTAACATTACACTTGATTTGACTCTGTAATTCGTTAATTGCTGTTGGCCTCTGTGTGTGTGAGAGAGAGAGAGAGAGAGAGAGACTAATCCGTAGCGTGGACCTTGCGTTCTCGTATGCTAGGTGAGAAAAATCGTTGGGAAAATAAAACAAAGTAGCTATTAACGAGAATCGAACTCATATTCTATATTTCGGAAGTTTGTCTTTTGTGGATATGGTTTTAACCTGTTCCTCTAGAAATTTTTCATTATTCTTTCACACCTTTCAATACTATTCTGTGTATCATAAATGTCGTTGGCAATCTCTCTTGTTCGAATTAAAAAAACCAAAAAAAAAAACCAGTCTGTCTTTAATGCCAGTCGATAGTTTTCATTCGCTTCTACGATGATCTCTGAATTGTTTAGGGGTTAACGTGACTCTACAGAAAGATACCTTAAAATATTGTTTGAATTTCTATAAAAGAACTCGTGGAAAGAAAAAAACTAAGCTCATAGACAAATAGGACAAAGTTCATGACTTCTGAAAAGGATTCAGAACAGAAACATCGGGCGAATTTTTTCGCTGATGTTTTATCTTATCCAAATTTGTAATTGCGAGTAAATATTGATAGCATTTATATAAGCACAAGCTGTAAAACAGGAGATGTCTTCATGTTTATTGAAATTGCTTGACAAAAGTAGATGTTAATCAGTTTTCAACGTCAAACTCTTCAAAAGGAACGCAAAAGGTCAAAATATTTAAACACATACGAATTTTTAAACAGATTGAAGTGAAAATGCCATACAGATGAACATCTAATAAGATGAATTCTAATTCGCTATCAGTCGGAAAAATCCATTTATGAGTGAGAAAACTGAAATGATATTTTTTCAAAACATCTGAATATTAAAAATTAAACAAAATTTGCTAAAAATTCAGATTTCTCTCTACAATGAGATTTCACATTTTTGAAGATTAATTTTATAATTGTGAGGCGTCCAGATAATTTGTATAAAACCTCCTTCCTCTCACGTTGGCCAATAGAATCTTCCTGCCTATTCGTGGCAGCCAGCTAGAGGCTCTCACTCTGGCCAGTAGAAAATGGCCGCAAACTACATGAAAACTGCCGTAGAAGCATGAAAAAATCGATTATTTCCACTATCGATGGGAGCTGGGAAATGCAATGTCGGTCTTGGCCTTTCCGCTAACTTGGAGCATGTGCATGTAAACTTTGGTGCAAATCCGTCGAAAATTGCGGCCGTGCATTCGTTACACACACACACAGACACACACACACACAAACACCCACCCATCCACCCACCCACACACACACACACACACACACACACACACACACACACACATCCTGCCTTTTATAAATAGAGATTCATGTACTTTCGGCTGTCACTGTAGTCGTTTTCAAGAACTGCATGTTATTAGTTTTGATTGTTATTAAAACTATACATACAGTTTTAGAGGCTTCACACTTATTTATTTGTTTTATGTTTTAGAAATACCCACAGAGGAGAGTCCTGGGTATGACGATAAACTACATCTAGATAGAGTTCCAGTTATGTGCAAATAGTGGACCCCCTAAACAAAAACACTATGAAAATATAAAAAAATATATTTTTATAGTAAAATACCACCAATATATTTTTATATTAAGAAAATGACCAGCAATACATTTTGTTTGTAGTTGAAGGTATACCAATTGCATTCAAAATATATTTAGTCAAAGCCATGAAATTTTGTTCAAAACATTTAGATTTCGGCATTAAATAACACAGAGAGGATGATATTTTGCTAAACAAAAAGCAAATAACTAACATGAAAGAACTCTTTCATGACATTTATCCATATATATCCTACAAATTTTTAAATCAAAATGTATTCCAAAATATAACTTCAACAAATCTACAACACAAAACACACATCGCCTATAATAGTTTTGTCTAGACAAACATGTATATTTATAAAAGCTGAATATCATCTACCATGTATTCAGTTGTGAAAGCAGAATAACATATCATATTTTTAAAGCTCTCAAGAATATTTCGACATTTAATTACCCATAAGGAGTTGATATACCGTTAAACAAACGAAACAATTAATCCTACATAAAATCATTTATATTAAAAGTAATTAAGGACCGACTTAAAAATATATGGTTGATTAGTTTTTACGGATTATCATCCTTTTGTGCTGTTATTTAAAGCCGAAACATACTTTGGTTTGTAGAAAGGTGTCTTACAGTACGCAATGTTCCCATGTTCTAAGTACTGACGACCGGGCTCGATACTGCGTAACTTTGGTGTTCAATTTGATTGAAAGCATGAAAATATATGGAACTATTTGTATTGCACAAATTGATGAGAATTATATCACTTGTCTGTAGAGAGTGTGAATGAACGGAAAGATTCATTCTATTCAACAGCATTTCTGTTTGACGGCATTTTCTGGTTAGCACTTTCCTGTTGTTTGCCAGTAGCAACTCATTCCTGTAAGCAGTTACTTGCTACGGAAACCGAAGCCGTAACCTCTAGGGTGTGTGAGCCTATACTCCACAGAGAATCTACAGGGTTAACATATTAAGCCTCCCCTACCCACTCTCTCTTACATCAAAAGATTGATTTGTTTTTTTGGGTTATCAACCATTTGC
The DNA here is from genome assembly GCA_903632075.3 of Acanthosepion pharaonis. Taxonomy (NCBI): domain Eukaryota; kingdom Metazoa; phylum Mollusca; class Cephalopoda; order Sepiida; family Sepiidae; genus Acanthosepion; species Acanthosepion pharaonis. The sequence continues at coordinate 545,060 of CAHIKZ030003932.1, forward strand.
AGATTAGTGAAAGCTAGAAAATATTTTTAGAATTTTTGTCATAGAAACTTGGTATTTCCAAGCAGTCACTCATCTAGGTACTAACCAGGCTCAACGATGCTTAACATCGATAATCGTTCGAGAATATTCCCTAAACATATGCATCAAGAGAAGCTGTTTATAAAGATTAAAGGTCTAATCTCTTTTCTATGTAGACATTGAAGATGTGTAATTTTTTCTTTAACAGGCACGTGGCTATTTACAGGCCAAGGTAGGGGGTGTCATGTGAACCATTTGACATGTCTACGATAGTGAGTTGACATAGGTCTACGATAGTTACTCCCCCACTTGGGGAGTAACGCTGATATTGTAAAGGAGGTCGAGGGGGGTCCTGATAATGCTGATATTGTAAAAGGAGTCAAAAGGAATCCTGGTATTATTAAGCAGTTAGCCCTCTAGGAACTGACCATGCACGGCATAGCTTAACTTCAGTGATCATACGAGAACTGATGTTTCCAATTGTTACGGCCATAAGCCAATCTGTTCATTCTCATGAAAAAGAAATGAAAATATTACAAAAAGTTTTAAATGGAAGATTAAAGTCTGAATTTCCGTTATCATTATTTACACTATTTACATGCGCACTATTGTCCTTATCTTTATTGTTTTTATCACAACGTTTTTGGCCTATGTACCCTCTGGTCTTCACCAAGTGAAAGGGGCAATAGACTAGTCGATTAAAACTTTGGTTTGTGAATTTGATGTTATAGTAATTGTGAATTCAATCGTTGGGTTGGTTAGTGTGTACTTGGGCTTAATTGAAAAGGGGAGGGGGCAATAACTAAAAAGTACTAAAAAATAAGAACTAGAAGATATATCTCTATACATGGTTAGTGGAACGAGAACGTACATTAAATAAAGAGTTCAGTTTGGAATTCCATGTAGCTTACTCAGATCGAAAACATACTTGATGAAGGCCAGAGAGTACAACGGTCGAAACGTTGTGATAGCAACAACAAAGACGCGAACAATAGTTTCCATGTAAACGGAGTACATCAGGAAGTCAAAGTTTTGTGTTATTTTTCACTTCTTTTACAAAAGTGAGACATTCTTGTTATGCTGATCTGACGATGGTTTCAATTATCATCGAAATCTCAAAATAATGGACTTTTATACTGAAAAAAAAGTGCTTATTTGTTGTAAGCCTATTGCAGGAATTTAGCGCTTCATTTTTAGCTTAGTCCGAAGACGTGTTCACATTAATACTCACATAGATATCCTTTCGCGTGTCAACATAATCAGGTATATAGCTAAGAAAGATAGAACGAGAGTGAAAGAGAGGGTGAGAGGAAGATCGAGACTCTGTGACAGAGAGTGACAATGTGAGAAAGGGCAACAGAAACAGAGCACGATAGAGAGAGGGAGACAGACAGACAGACAGGCAGAGAGTGTGATGGACAAGCAGAAAAAGCGACACAAAGGCATAGTGAGAGAAAGAGAGGAAGAACGAGACATGATGAGAGATCCACCCAAAGAACGAAAAAAGCGAGAGAGAGAGAGAGAGAGAGAGAGATGGAGGAAGTTAGAGACATAAAGAGACAGTGATAGAAGGGAAAGAGACATAGAGAGAGAGAGAGAGCGAGAGAGAGCGAGAAAAAGAAACACACAGTGAGAGACAAAGATATAATAAAAGAGAAAGAGAGAAAAAGAGATAGGCAGGAAGTGACAAAGAGAGAAACAAAGTCAGACAGGGTTTGAGAAAGAGTGATAGAAAGCGAGACAGTGAGATTAACAGAGAAAGTAAGAGGTCGAGAGAGAAAGAGTAGAACGATGCAGACAGAGAAAGAGACAGAGACAAAGAGAGAGTATGAATTAATGTTTAAAATGAACATTAAATTCTACAGGAATAAACATCATTACCATTGTGTAAAAGACTTGTTTAGGAAAATCAATGTTTGGTCGTCATTTTGCAATTCACTCAACTGTCACTTCATATAAAGCTTTTCATGCCACAATCTCAGAATATTCGTTCATTTCATAAACGTTTTCATTGCATTTAGAGAACATCATTAGCGCTTTGTTTTGTAGTTTTTTTCCCGCCAGCCCTATCTCAGCATCTAACCCATTTAGCCTCATTAAACATACGTGCACACATTTTTATTATCTTCTTGTGTACATCAAATGACAGATTTGCACGCAGAGTTCTGTTATCTTTCTTGTTAATGGTATATCCCGAGACTATCGCAGATTTTAAAAGTACTCGCCTATTGAATAAACCTTAAAGACGTTTTCAAAGGATACAGAAGGCGATTATCTTCCCTTGCTGGGGATAAGTCACATGGGTCACCTGACGGTCGCTTAGTATACGGACGAGAGTGTGTAAATCGCTCTTTGGAGTGGTTTGTAACATTACATTTCTTCTCTCAATTGCGTCTCTGTCTTTGGGCAGAGTGTACTCAGGGGCGACTTCGGATTTATTCGAGCAAAGTTTGTCTTTTTGCTATCTTTCCTAATATCTGTTCTGCCAACCATTTACACAATCTCATTAAGTATGTTATAGGCTGTTTTTCTCTGTCATTGCCTTCCATATGTCTTTGTTATCACATTTACAATCCATAGTATTCTTCGTATCTTTATGTAGAATCATGTTTAATGTGGTAAAATCTGACTAGCCTGTAGCGGTAGATAAACTTAAAATTATGGATAAGCCAGCCATTGTAGTTTACCACTAAGTGAAAAATGAGGAAAAAAGGGGAAGAATAGATAAACTGATGTGCGCACTATACAAGGAAATAGTGCTTTAAATGAATGATAATGAAAAACATTTTTTACTTGTAATGCTGGGTATTCTTATAGTAGGTGACTATTGTGATGGATAGTCTCAAAGTAGACATTTTGCACCTAGTCTTAATGTGCTGTTTCTACACTCCGGCCTTTCTTAGGGATATCTCTGTGTCGATTTCCATGCACCATTGTATATATATATATATATATATATATATATATATATATATATATATATATATATATGTGTGTGTGTGTGCATGTGTGTGTGTGCACCATTATGATGGACTCTCCCGTTGGTTTCGACAACTTTGTTTATTTAACCATGTGTGTGAGTCGCAAGTGACATTTCAGTCCTGCTAGTGATTTGCAAAGAAGTCCACAGATTGCGCAAGAGTGTGGATTCTTGGAGTATATGGCTGGAAGTTTGACAATGTTTGATGCTGCCTTGTTCTTGATGCCATTGTAGCATGTAGTCTTCTATTCATTACGATCAATTACGATGTTCTCAAAGGTAGTGTGATTTATATTCGCAGCTAAGAGGTTACTCTTCAGCTAGTCCCTGTACCTAAGCAAAGGCCGACCCACGTTTCGATGACCATTGTCAAGTTGACCATACATGAGCATTTTTGGAATTCTGTTGTCTTGCATACGTAACACATGACCTGTCCAGCGTAATTGTGATTTCATGAGAAAGGACTCCATACCATCAATATCACACATGCTGAAAAGGTCTGCATTTACCATTCTGTCGCTTAGGTTTATCCCACAGATTTCCCGAAGACAGCCTTTGTGAAAAAATATCTATTTGCTGAATTTGCTTTCTGTATAGTGTCCAGGACTCTGAGCCATACAAAAGGGTTGTGAGAACTACAGCCTTGTACACCTGTATTTTGGTTTTAAGCCTAATACCATGATCTTTCCAAAGTCGATGACGAAGTTTCCCGAAGGCACTAGAGGTTTTTGCTACTCTATTGATTATCTCATCATCCAGTGTTGCACTTGAATTTACTTTGCTGACAAGATAATTAAAATTCTTTACATACTTCAGATTCCGTCCGTCGACTTGGATTGGTATTTCAGGAAATGCATGAAGCGGAGGGTTCTGCTTGACGCCTCTGATCTGCCCAGGTACTGGGGCAGGCTGGTGAACAACTTCAGTTTTTGTAATGCTAATGGTTAATCCGAATGCTTTTGCAAGTGGCAGAGAATAGGTCCGTCAGGCGCTGAGCTTCTTCAAACGAAGTAGCAACAAGGGCAGCGTCATCGGCGAACAATAAGTCGCGAATTATGCTAGTTCGAGTTTTGGCTTTAAACCTCTGGTGGTTGAAAAGGCCACCGCTTGTCCTAAATTGAATTTTAACACCATCCTCAGTTTCAGCAAATGCGTGTTTCAACATTACAGAAAAGTAGAGGGCAAACAGTACAGGGGCCATAACACACCCTTGTTTAGTGCCATTAGTAACGCCAAAGGAATCAGACGTTTCACCATTAGAAACAACATTCGCCTTCATTCCTTCGTGGGACGATACTATGACTTGTAGCATGTTCTCTGGTATACCGAGCTTTCGCAAAACCTTCCACAATGCAGTCCGGTTCACAGTGTCGAATGCCTTTGCGAGGTCAACAAAAACCATATACATTTCCTGATTCTTTTTACGAACCTTCTCGGCAACCTGTCTCAGGGAGAAGATCATGTCTATGGTGCCACAACCTGCACGAAAGCCACACTGCGACTCAGGATAGATATGATCATCTATATGCTTTATGATCCGGTTCAAAATTAATCTGGCCAAGATCTTACCAGGTATAGAAAGGAGAGAAATACCACGGTGGTTATCACATATCTTCCTGTTTCCTTTGTTTTTGTACAAATGGTGAATAAGTGCATTTTTAATCTCTTGTAGGGCCATTCTCTGCTTCCAAATTTGAATAAATAATTCAAGCAATTTCTCTACAAGCTTTGTGACACCGTACTTAAAAATTTCCGGTGGGATTGCATCTTTCCCTGGTGCTTTCCCAGACATTAATTGTTTAATAACTACCCAAACCTCCTGAAAGGTTGGTAAAAGTGATAGCTCTGGTATTTCTGGGTATATATATATATGTGTGTGCACTATTATATATATATATATATATAATGGAAATTTATTAAACTGACAGATTTTAATAACTTTAAGCGTTATTGTTAGTGGATACTCGTAGTTGAATAGACGCTCCGTTTATTTATTAAAGAGTATATTAATGTTTTATGTTTTGCATTTCCTGACTGAATGTTCGAGAACTCTTATTAAAGAAATAACAGCTAAAGATTTCTGTACATATATATATATATATATATATATATATATATATATATATATATATATATATAAAATTATGTTCTACTGTGTATCGAGCGCTGTTTTCTTCAAAAAATAAATGCTAAAGAACTCTGGATTATAAATCTAACAAGGGAAATTAACTAAAATTAAAATATCCAAAGGGATGGTATGTGGAATTAGAACAATCTGAAAAGGTTTCGGACGACAGTCCGAACAATGTAATTAGTATATATATATATATATATATATATATATATATATATATATATATATATATATATGTGTGTGTGTGTAACAATGTGGAAAAATGTTTTCGGGATACGAAAACATTTTTCCACTTTGTCATACATCTTTCCAAAATTATTCTTGATATGTAAAAATATATATATATAGTTATGTCATATATATATATATATATATATATATATATATACAAGTTTCATTAAATAATATAGACAAGTGTTGTCTATTTATTTTATGTAAATTCTTTTCGTAACATCTGATAAGTTTAATAACATTATCGTTGAACTTATCAGATGTTACGAAAAAAAATTACATAAAATAAATAGACAACACTTGTCTATATTATTTAATGAAACTTGTATAAATGAAAAAATGCTGCCTAAATACACACACAATATATATATATGCGCGCATCTGTATGTGTGTACGTGTGTGTGTCTAATCTTTTTTGTATTTCTTATTGCTATAAACATTACTTCTAGTGACTGCGCGTGGTTGAGTTGCTATTCTTGCATTTTTTAAATTTCAAGCAGTGAAATTAATAACAAATGGCCTAGACTGAGAAGGACTACAAACAGAAACTTGTGGCTTCCGAGAAGAATCAAAATTGTATCCATTTTTCCATCAGGGAAACCAATCGTATAGCAGAAACTTGCCGCTACAAATCAGGCCATCTCTATGAAGATGATCTCATAACTCTGAGATAATTTTCTCAAGAACACCCATCACGCTTTTATTTTGACCATTAGCCGTCTTAGGGTCAACGCCTTTAACAAGTCTGGAAAATTCCAGGGTATTTGAGAAGAGGGGGGCGTCAGGAAGCGGAGGGCCATTGTCATCTGACGTCCACTTAGAGTCAAAGTACACTGTAAATAGTTTTGCCTCATCTTACGAGGATGAGATGACCTTTGTGACACTATTTAGGGTTGCGTGAAAAAAAAGGCGAGAATTAATTTAGGTGATAAGAGGCTATCACGAAAAGACACTGAGCAATGTTATTTTTTCTAACAAAGAAAAGTAGTAAAGATTTTATTTTCATTAGCGAAGAAAGTAAGATCTCGGATCTGGCGGATTTAATTTGATTTATGTTACGACGGAGCGAATAAAAGATAGCCGTCTGCCCATGGCAAAAATGAAAATTTCAAAGTGGTCAAGTGGCCTACAAAACAGAATGCTAAGAGATAATATTAATTAGGTCATGCACTGACCGAGAAAAATGTCCGCTGGACCACCCACAAGTTATAAAGAAGGAAATATTAAACCATTAACCATCTGCGGAGATATCATTTGGGAAAAACACCTGTTTTATGTCAGAGCTGGCCATGATAGAAAAATTATTTTATCGGAACAGATGATTGGCGACAGAGTGCGGAAAATCATTGACAAACCTCAATGATTATTTGACGAAAATCTCGTTGACGAATTCCAGACGACGTTCGGTTAAGATAAGAGTTGTGTGAGGTCTGCTCGTGGAAGAGAAAGAAAAAGAAAAGAAAAAGGAAAGAAGATAATTTTTTTTCCTTTGAGCGATAATTGCAAACACCCACGCTGCTGAGCGTTCATTGGCAGAAGGGTGGCGTGAGCGGTAGGCGAAGGTAAACTATGAAGAAGGAGGGGAGGCCTGTTGACGCCTCCTGAAGGGATTGGTGTGAGATGCCAATGTGAGAGAGAGGGGAACCTGTTGATGCCCTCTGAGGGGATTGGTGTGAGATACCAATATGAAAAAGGAAGAATTTGGGAGGACGATTCCCTTTAAGTAGAAAGTAAGGACTTCCAAGAATGGAAAGTAATAAATTTTCCTATCCGAGAACAAAGAAGATCCTTATTGTGGATTTAGAATTATCAGGGAACCCAAACCCCGACAAGCCCACCCCGGTTTTGGTCGGCGTCCATATAAGCAGAGTCGCAGCGAGTGGACGGCAGTACAGTTGGGGTTGAAGAGAGAGGCAGGCAGTTGAAGAGTGAGTAACACAGACGCAGTTGGCAGACGCAGACAGATATGAGCTGTGAGCTCTGAGATTCACCTCACAGAAAGCTGACTGAATGATCCACGCATCACGACCTCAACTTCTAACCAAGAACAATTTATTTTTGAAGAAAGTTTTACGAATTCCGCCTGAAGATACACCAAAAACCAGTTTCTTGAAAAAAACAACTTAAGATGTTAAGACTCGCCTAACAAATGCAAAGTGTCACGAATCCATATTAGCGGTTTGGGAGAAAGATGGAGTCCTGTATTCAGCAACTGGATATAAAATATTGTTTTTTTTTTTAACACATTTGAACTTTTCGAGTTGTTACTTTATTTTCTTTTACATATACTTGTGCGGTATTACCCTTGTTCGGACTCGACTTGCATTGCGGCCCGGCGACTGATTGATTTCGTCTACCTAAGATCAAATCACAACGTGGGTAGGTTAGACCAGAAATCAAAGCAATTACTTCGGTAACCAGACGTTGGAGGCGAGCTGGGAACGACAAGACTGATACCGAATCTAACCAGATTCCCATCCGAATCAGCAAAGGTTTAGAACGTCACGTTTGGTGCCGCGACTAATACCAAGTCACATTCGTCGTCGCAGGATAGACGGTGTTTGGGGCAGAGAGGCAGATGGGGTGACGTCACACCTTTATGACTCTTTACTTCTATTGAACTCACGGGATCCAAGTTTTTTCTTTCGACCTTGGTTTGGACTGCTTGTGCATAGCTGCACTATGTCTTTTCTAGAACACTCTTGCAATGAGTGTGGGCAGTCTTAAATACATCAAGGGTTCTACTACACCATTCCTTGTGGTAGATCTATTAATAGTGTTTGCATTCGGTTTTTGTTGCTACTTTTTCTGGGGATAAAACTTCCGTGCCAGAAAGTATCCATGAGAGATGTGGGTGGCAGTTTTGGAGATTCTGTTTTTTAAAGAATGCTGAAGGGGAGCTTCCGCCATGTAATATCTGAAGCTATCCTAGTCTGTTTTAATACGCATAGAATACCTGAAGAAGACCGGCGAATAGGTCGTTGCAACAAAAATCACACATTAAGAATGTGTGTAGTTTTTCGAAATCTCTTATGATGCAAAACATTATTGCTTCCATAATGGTATACGATACCCAACATGTTTAATGTCATATGCATATAATTGCAAACAATAAAAAAGTAACTATTCCGAGAAACTAATTAAAGTTTTAATTAATTCGCGAATAAAATATTTCTGACAAGAAAGACGATACAAAAATTGCAAATGAGAAATTTTGACTTGCACGATGAAATTAAAATTATAATGAAGTTTAATTTCTGTTCAAGCTATATAAATATCCTCCATTTTATATAGGAGATTCTAATCAGCAGTTGTTCAATTAAATATAATTACTCTATAGAGACAAACACACAATAAATGCTGGCCTTCTTTGTTATATCAGTCCCTTTATAGAGTATTGGAAACTTGAGTTATCAGAAATGTCGTCCTACAGCAGGATGCTGAGAATACCACGGCCGGAACATGTGACAAGCTTGGAAATTTTAAGCAAAATAGAACAAATATTACACCTCTTAGAAACAAAAAAGTCAGTTGAAATTCTAAAACATATAATAGGGAAAGAAGGCTTGAGGAATTTGTTACTATATATATATATATATATATATATATATATATAGTTGTATATTAAGGCAGCAATCCTTCCTTTATGCATGTTTCATTAAAAACGACAGACAAGGTACTACGGTTAAGCTTCTTATTTCATTTTTCTTGTGTTCGAACAAGAGCTTTCTTTTCTGGACAAAGGGTGAACTGTCCAAATGTTTTATATTTCCAAGCGCTTTCAGCTATACCATTAGCCATTATCAAGGATGATTCGATTTTTCCGCTTAATTGAGTGTGTGCGTTCTGTGTATGTCTTAGTGAGTGGTAGGGATGTTTTTAATTTACGAATACGGTTAGCACATTGTGGCTTTGTTCGTAGTTAATATTGTTAAGAGTTGGCTTTTTCTTTTTTATTATTAAAGCTTCCATTATTTTTAGTCTTTTTTTGCAGGTGAATGCAGTTAATATATTTGTGTTTTCTACTAGTATGTTTCTAATGGAGTCTGGTAAATGTGTGTGTGTGTGTTTAAATGGGTTCTAATGGAGCTGTGATCAGATAGGTGTATCGTAAGACGTCTGGATAAACATGTCGTTGTGTAACCGATGTAATTATTTATGAGTCCGGTTTGATCAGGAACGCAGTTCCTTAAGGGCCATTTGAACTCATAGATAATGTTCGTTCTTTGTAATTTTGACTTAGCTGGTGTGTTGTTATTTTTGAGGATAAGTTAGCAGTCTTAAATTTTTTATAATAGATAATTAATCTGATTTTTTTATTCGGATCAATTGGAGTAGTATATTTCTTTATAATATGCCTTAGAGAAGATTCGTCTTGTTTGTAATTAATATGCATTTGGTTTTTGTAATAAATGTGTATGTGATATTTGGCTGTGTGTTCACTATCGTTATTACTTGCTTTGGGGAGAACTAGTCTACTTTGGTGGTCTATAAGGTGGCTAGGGAAGCCGTTGTTGATTAGTGTTTGTTTAACATTATTAAGTTCTTTGAGGAAGAGTAGTCGAGAGGATGAATTCTGGTGTGCTCTATTTAGAAAGTTTTTATTACTGCTATTTTGTACCTAAGTGGACATTAGCTTTTGAAGGTAAGGCGGCACGAGTTTATGCTGGTGGGTTTTTTGTATAATGATGTAATGGAAGTGTTATTGCTGTATTCAGAAATTAAAAACATCCCTACCACACACTAAGACGTACACAGAACGCATGCACTCAATTAAGCTGAAAAATCAAATCATCCTTGATAATGGCTAAAGGTATAGCCAAAAGCGCTCGGAAATATAAAACATTTGGACTGTTCTTACACAACGTTTGTCCAGAAAAGAAAGCTCTTGTTCGAACACAAGAAAAATTAAATAAAAAGCTTAACCGTAGTACCTTGTCTGTCGTTTTTAATGGAAACACACACACACACACACACACATATATATATATATATATATATATATATATATATATATATATATATATATATATATTGATGTCGAGATAGATAAAGAGAACTAGCGTGTAACATTCTTAAGGAGCTTTTGTGTAAATGAACATTAGAACAGGGAGTCAAATGGACAATAACACGAAACATTGTTAAGAGAGAGTCACACATTCTGTAGAGACACGTTGTTACATTCAGCTTCACACGAATGCTTTTGGAAATATTATGATTCCGTCTCTTCTCTTCACACCTATAAATTAAATATCAGGGTAGACTTGACTCTCTAGCCGTGCTTGGGAAGCAGTCTAAGAGAAGGAAAACCCTGAAATCAAAAGATAAACTGTGGGGAAAGCAAAGGGAAAACACTCCACTCTTTCCCAAGAACTTGTGACAATTCACATATAATGAAAAGTGATCTATAGGGAATTATAATTGCCTACGCCTTAAAGAAATATGGTATTCAAAAGGTTGACGAGAAAAATAGAAATAAAAATATAACATAGGAAGCTCACTTATATTATAAATGAACGTATCAAATCAACTGAATATGATTAAAAAGTAGACGTGATCTACTGGTAACTGTGCCATCGACTAGGATTTGACAATCCTAACCGGCTTTTACTTGCCTAGTAAAATGTTTTGTGACTTTAAAATTCAAACAGCTCGTTCGGTACAAACCAAGAATTAAATATATATCACATACGAGAAACGCTGGGACGTGATTATTAAAAATCAACTCCTTGATAAACCGACATCGGTGAGCTTCAAACCTTTCTAAACATTCGACCGTGTGCCCATAAGAATGATAACACTAGGAAACTGGTGGCTGTACTAGAAGTTATCGGAGTACATAGAATTGTCCGAAAAGGCCCAAGGAAAAAGACAGGATTCAATAAAAAACAGAATAATTCTTGAAACCATTGAAAGAGTAGCGTTTTTGAAATCACAAAGCATATAAAAAATGTTGGACTATTTTGGAAAGTCCACGATAACAGTCAAACATCCGTTAACGTGTTGTGGTCATAGGCACAACGGGGACTGCACCCGTAGAAAAAGTGAGTGTCCTTCAGGGAGGATAGCTTCACGAAGCACACCCCTCTTCAGGTTGGGATTTGCCTTCTTTTAAACTGGTTGTTACCCAAGGCAAAAGAGCCCTGTTTAGTCTACTATTTAACCCATAACTGCAGGGAGAGAAGATGGGCATTAGTGTGGAAGTGAATATAACAGACTAGCCCGAGATTTGAACTCGTATCTTTGATTCCTCTTTCGGGGGTGACATCCGTTCACGTAATGGATTGTGAATGCTATATGTCATTTAATTATCATTGACTGAATAATAATAATAATGATATTCGAAAATATCTTGACGACATCATTAATATATTTTACAAAAATATAGGGAAGAATTTGTCATCATATCGACGAATAATATGTTCTATAGTATAAAATACAATATAATATTATATATTAATAGGTCACGGAGCCTGGTCTCCTCTATGTACTAATGAGATATTCCGTTGTCTTGGTAAGAGGAGGCATGACATGGCACAAATATGCAATTACCATAGCAGCAGAATATTTCATTAAATTGGTTCTGAATATGTTTACGATTAATGGCTTTAAAAGTAAAACTTTTTTACATGCAGCAATAGAAATAATGGTTAGAATAAAAATTAGTCATACGGAAAATATAACCAATGCATTTGAAATATAAGTTAAATATGATCGTCAGTACTATAATAGTAGTATTAATAAGAACTTAGGTTTCACCAACATTCAACAATAAACTCCAATCTCTCTATCTTTTTATATTATTATCTATCTATGCTCGTAATAATGTAAGCGAGTCCTTGAAGGAACTAAGCCCCCGTCTGCCGAGAGAATTAGGCACAGCAAAACCTCTAACAACTTTGGCTCTCGTGATTACTGGCGGCCCTGTAATAGGATATTTAATAAATGCAAGATCTCTATTCCTCCCCTCTTCAATCAATTTGTGGTGTTATCACCCCCCCCCCCCCGGGGATAACGCTGACTGCATTACCTGTAAATTTTCTTCAAACTCTACTCTTGACTCATCAAGAACATCCCAGCCTAACTGGCCACTTAGAACTGAATTTCTGTTGAGTGATATGCATATAACACCGTCCATGATTTCTGCTACCATCTCTAACCTTGATCCCCATAAAGAAGGTGGACGCGATGGTATTCCTGTTATAGTCATTAAGAAATGTCCTCTCGAACTAGTTCCTGCTCTCTCTAAACTGTATCATAAATGCCTCGCTGCCTCCTGCTTTTCTGCTTTCTGGAAGTCATTTTTTTTTGTTTCAGTTTTTAAGAATTCTGGTGAGCCGCCCGATCTTTCCAACTATTAGCCTTCTATAACTTTTTGGGGGAAATTCCTAAAGGCTCTAATCATTGGTGAATTGGTTCATCATCACTCATCTCTCATCTCTCATCGCAGGGTTTTTTTTTTCAGACATGCAATATGACATTCGTTTCTCCAGATCAACTGAAGGTAATTGCTAAAAGAGTCTATCATGCTTTAGATAAAAACGGTGAAGCCCTGGCTGTAGCATTGGACATCTCGAAAGCCTTTGACAGGATCTGGCATACAGATCATTTCCACAAGATGAAAGTTAGGGTGTATTCGGACCCAATTTTTAGCTTATCCAGTCTTTACTATCAAATCGAGAAATGAAAGTTAACCTGAATGACCACACATCTAGATCCTTTCGTATTAACTCGGGTGTTCCCCAGGGCTCCATATTGGGTCCTACTCTTGTTTTTAATTCTCGTTAATGATTTTTCCAATGACATCAGCTCTCAACTTGGCATCTACTCTGACGACACAACCATTTACTCCTACCTCGATAGTAAAGCTGATCAAGCTGGCAAGGTCAAAATGGCAGCCAATGTCAAAAACGATCTAAAGTCCGTCGTTAACTGGGGCAACAAATGTTTTGTTAATTTTAACGCCTCCAAAATTAAACTTCTCGGTTAATCATTTTGGAAGCCCCTCTCTGTCTTCCATCAGCATGGCTGATGCTAACCACCAGGAAAGAGACTCGTTGCGCCACTTCGGGCTAACGCTCCCAGCTGACATGAAGTGGAAAGACTATACTGAATCTATTGCTAGGTCAGCTGCAAAGAAAGTTGATTCAATGTGTCGTGCGATACAATTTTTCTCACCAGAATTTATCTTACATATAAGTTTACCTTTCGTCCATGCTTAGAATATTGCTGCCACATATGGCCCAGTGTCCATGCTATTTATCTTGAGTTCTTTGATAAGATCCAAACAATAATCAGCGGCTAGGCTTCAATCACTTTTACTCATCGCCGTAAGGTTGCCACTCTGAGTCTTTTCTATAAATACTTTCATGGTAATTATTCGGATGATCTCTTTGCTATGGTACCTAGAGGTTTTGAATTTAAGGACAGTAAAAGACTACCGTCGAGATCTCATCAATTTACAGTTGAGCTGGTTAGATGTAACCGTTAGTTCTATGCTTCTATAACACTACTCGTTTGTGAAACTCCCTTCAGGTTCCTTGATTTCCAGATAACTTTAATCTGCAAAAACTTAAATGCAATGTCAATCGCTATCTACTGTCCATTTGATTACTTTACCCTATCATTGCTCATCATTAATGTTTCTGTTCATAATACTTCCACACACAGTCTTGTCTGAGGCGATTCAGATTAAAAAAAAAATATCTGTTTGTCTCTTCATATCTATCTATCTATCTATCTATCTATCTATCTATCTGTTCGTCTCTCTCTCTCTTCAAATGTTCGTATCTATCTAGTTAGCTGACGGTGTCAATAGCTATCTATCTATCTAGCTATCGTTGTCTGTTCATATCTATCTATCTATCTATCTATCTATCTATCTATCTAGTTAGGTGACTGTTAATATCTATCTATCTATCTATCTATCTATCTATCTATCTATCTATCTATGTAACTATCTATCTATCTATCTATGTTCATATTTGGCTCTTTTTCATTCTCATTCTTTTGAACTGTACAGTTCTCTCTCTCTCTTTCAATCTTTCTCCCTGTATCTTTTCGCTGACCTTCCTGTGCGTGTATACCCGCTTTTATCCGTGCAAAATCTCCATTGTGTCATGCAAGCATCAAGCCAATGTTTTTTCTCATCGTCTAAAACACGCACTAATCAAAATTGCAGCTGCCAATTTTTACATTAAAGCCAAGCCGTTCAAATCGCTATTTTCTCATTTGAAAATTTCTCCTTTAGTCGTGACTGCCTACTTTGATTCTAATCAACAATTAATTATATACCATAATTTGTTCATAAGAAAAGTCGCAATATCAGGAACTGGCTTCGATCTAAGGGATGGCATGGATCACTCTGCATCATTAAAAAAAAAATCTCCAGAATTAACTCGATGAGAAAACAAACATTGCCTCTCCATGGAAATTAAAGATTTTACAAGCATTGCATTTTGTGGTTTGATTAATGTGAAAATTTAAAAAAAAATCTCTTATCAAAATAGGTTTGACTTTTTGTCATCGTGAATTTTTAAAATAAATATCAACTGAAGAAAAGTGTCTATATTTTTGAAATGAGATATTGTAACTATTAACGTTGTTCGGACTGTTGTTTTCATCTTTATTATCATATTCATGACGTTTCGACCGTTGTACACTCCGGTTTTCTTCAGGTGATATACGCTGGAGTTTCGAACCGAACTCTTTTTTTAGTCCACAGCGCTGGGGTGCGAGAGTGTTCTATTTCCACATGCCATGACTTTTCTGGATATTTCCGTTTCAGTTATTTCCTTATAGTAACTCAACTCTCCTAGTTTTTGTTCACCACTGTGTATAACACGTGAAGAAGGCCGAAGCGTACAACGGCCGAAACGTCGTGAATATGAAAATAAAGATGAGTACAACAGCCCGAACAATGTAAATAGTGTGAAGAAAACTTGTTTAAAATTAATGATCACTAGAAAATAAATTATTTGGGAGATGATCAATAAGTAGACACGTAGATTTGAACTGAATTTGAACCTGAACATTTATCTTCAAGATGTTCGATCTTTGTGATTAATGGACATCATTCAACTAAAACATTGATAAGAGTCGAGTATATTGAGAAATGATTATTTTGTAGAATAAAAAGCTTTTTCCTCATTTGTCTCAAAAAATTATTGACTATAAATATATGTAGCCGTATCACGCCCAGCAACATAGGTGGAAATTTTGTGTTGAATGAAGCCTTGCAAGGATCCATAGTGTGTGTAATGTTTAGAGAATAGGAAAGTACAAATAGAAAGTTTAGTTCGAATTCTGTTCGAGATCAGAATATTCACTTTCGCACAAATAACAGTAGAAAAAGTATGACGCCTCCCTCCAACTATAGGTTTAAAAGCAAAGGAGGTTAAACATTCTAGACGACGTCATTGGCAACCAGTATAGTGCTGAATTGTTTTACGGTTCATCAACCTTTTTGCAGGTTATTTAAAGCTAAAAAAATATTTTTCCATTGCAAGACATTTTTGCGATAGTAATGATTTTACTGACACAATATCCTACTAATTAATCCATAGTTGGAGGGAGAATAAAGTGGATTCATGTCCCTTTCTCAATATTATTTGCGCGTAAGTGAATATAACGAACACTACTGGAATTGGAACTCATCTCTCCGATTAACAATTCTGAGACGTCATCTATTTCACCAACTGCGTATCCAATCTTACAGCATCTGGTATTCCTAAGCAGCTACTAATCTAATTACTGACTAAGCTAGACATTGCTTAACTCCGCTGATCGTACGATAACCGGTGTTTCAACGTGATATGACCGTAAGCTACCAGTATACAACTCAGTTCAAAATCATATTTGAGCTGGTGGGGCATATATTTGACTAGTTACTAAAACCTGCGGAGTATAGCTGTAGTAAATAATTACAGGTTGGCTCTGTGGATGTTTTAAAATTCCATAGTCTAAATAAATAGTTTAAATGCCCTACAAAAAAAAAGAAAAAATATGACCATTTATGAAGTCGTCAAAAAAAAAAACAAAAAAAAAAAAAACAAATGTTAGCGACTTATGACAGTTTTTTTCATATACACAAAACCCTTTCAGAAAAAAATATAAAATAAAAAAATAAATAAATCTCCATAGACACTTAACCAGATTAGACGATGTCATCTTCCGCTTTAAATTTAGACACCCCAACCTTACCCTGACTTGACGTCTTTAAATGTAACTGAGATATTGATACACATTATTAACCCTTACGCCCCTTCTCTTTAAACAATTGGCCTAGCCGTTACAATAGTAATTTTAATTTCAATTATGATGCTTATAAAACGCGTAAATTTCAGGAATTAGTTATTTAAAAAAAAGAAAAAAAAATTCGCTTGACGATGGAACAGAGCTTGGTACTTTAATTCAATTTAATTCAAATAATTATATTGAATTTTTCGGCTCTTGTTTTGAAACATGAGAATTCTTATGTAGCGTTGGAATCATATTTTTAAATAAATAATTATATATATATATGTGTGTGTGTGTGTGTGTGTGTGTGTGTGTGTGTGTGTATTTAGGCAGCAATCCTACTTTCATGCAACGACAGACAAGGGGCTTTTATTTATTTTTTTATACAATTTCTCATGGGATCTAATAATTTTTTTCTCTTCGGATGATAAATTATATAAAAAACTGTCCGAATGTTCTTTTTAACCGAGCGCTTTCAGCTATACATTTAGCCATTTTCAAGGATTATATTTTAACTGAAAATTAGAAATAGTTTATTGTATGTATGTTTTATAAAATGTTTTCATTTTTCAAGATATTCAATGTTAATATTATTAAATGTTGGTTTGTTTATTTTTATTAATAAGGCTTCCATTATTTTTAGCCTTTTTTTTTGCATGTGGATGATGCTATTATATTAGTGTTGTCGACAAGTATGTTCTCAATAGTGTCCGGTAGGCCTCTATGAATATTTAAATGAGATCTAATTGAGCTATTGTCAGAAAGGTGTAGAGTGAGTCTGCGTGTCAAACATGTTGTAGTGTGGCCTATACAATTTACTAAAGTATATTGTTGAGGAATACAATTCCTTAATGGGCATTTGAATTCGTAAATAATATTTGCCCTATTTATTTTTGTTCTAGGAGATCAATTATTATTTTTAACTGTAAGGTTAGAGTTTTTAAATTTTTATAATAAATAATTAATCTAATTTTTTTTGCCATTGTCAACTGGTGTTATGCATTTTTTTATAATGTTCTTAATTCTGCATTCATCCTGTTTATAATTTTCGTTCATCTGATTTTTATAAAAAATATGAGTATTATTGTTTATGTTTCTATTCTTGCCGTTGCTATTAGCTACCTTAGACAAGAGACGCCTAATGTGGAAATCCAACAATTGATTAGGAAATCCGTTATTAATCAGCGTTTGCTTTATATTTTTTTAATTCTTTAAAGAAAAGCGTGTGAGAGTTCTTGTGCGCTCTCGTGAGGAAAATTTTAATAACACCTATTTTATATCTAAGAGGGCATTCACTAGAGAAATTAAGATGGCAAGAGTTTTTACTATTTTTTTTATAAACAGAAATTTTAAAAGTATTATTACTAAAATCGACGAAAACATCTAAGAAAGGAAGTTTATTTTTTTCATTAAGTTCATAAGTAAAATTTAGAACGGAATTTTGTTGAAATGTCGCTTTTAGATTTTCTATTTCTTTCTTGTTTTCAGCAAAAAAAAAATATCAAGATAACAAACAGATATTTCAGGTTTAATAACTTTAGTAAAATCCTTGTTTTCAACATAGGACATAATAATTGAAGAAGCACGGCCCGAGAGGGTTTCCCATACTTACTCCATCAGTTTGTGTGTAAATAGTACCATTCTGGCTATAAAAAGGAACCCTATGGTGCAAACAAGCAATAGTTTTCTTAAAATATTGGGTTGGATTGATGGAGGTGGAATTAAATTATTTTTATACACCGAATTAATGATAATATCAATAGTTTCTGAGACGGGAACATTAATAAATAAAAATGCCGTGGTTTGTTTTTAATTTTGTGCTTTTAAGTATTTGGAGGAATTCATGGGTAGATTTAATACTATAGTTAGTAGGGAGATATAGGGGTAATAATGTCATTGAGAAATTTTGACAGTTGCTATATGCATGCCCTTATAAACATATGTCCGTTTTTAAGTAATTAAGTTTAAAGTTTACGGTTAGCACCACAAACTATGAATCACGAAAGATCAGCATCACGACGATAAACAGCAGCAAAGTTTTGATGACCGGTCTGGAGATGCAATCTGATACAAGCGTGCAGCCTTGCGTCCATTACCATTCGTGCGGCTGTATGTTAAAATCATATCTGCCTGCTCCCGATATGAATATCCTGCCATTGTTAAACGGAACACTTCTTTGTTAACTCACTACTAATCACGTTAAATATTGAAGACAGATTAGCCACAAATATACACGAATGACAAATGTAACCTAGCCATATGGTAAAACATCGGCATCTACCGTAAACTTTCTTTAAACTTAATAACTGAAAAAGGAAAGATTTGTGGACATATGTTTATATCGACTTCTGTCCTTGATTTGGTGGAGGAACCCACCCGCAAAGTTTGTGATAGTATTTATGATACAACCTGTATATATATTCGAGCAAATATGACCTTTCGTGAATATGGGAAGTGTTTGTGTTTATAAGGCACAATTCAGATTTGCTTGACCATTGGCGCACTCCGTGGGCTGAGCTGGTCTAGACCATGTCGGATCTAACGACGATTTTTCCTCCAAAGTGGGAGGCATGTTCAGATCTTGTCGGCGAGCTCATATTTCTCGAATATTCAGGCTGTTAGACGAAAATAAATAAATATACTGTTTAATAAATATGAGTATACACTAAAATAACGATTAAATTGATAAAATTTATCGGATTAATAAATAATTAAAAAATCCATATATATATATGTGTGTGTGTGTGTGTGTGTGTGTGTGTGTGTGTGTGTGTGTGTGTGTGTGTGTGTGTGTGTGTGAAAACCACTCAATTATTTTAAGAAATCCTGCCAGGTTTTAAACTAAATATACGAGGGTCGTTCAAAAACGTTTAAGCCTCACCCAGAAGGAGTTGGAGAAACAAGGCAATTTGTCACTAATTTTCAGTATAGACTCCCACCCACTTTACATCAATGTACTTAGTTCATCAATGCTTAATCATTGCAAACCCATCAGGGAAGAAGGTGTTGTCCTGTTCCTTCCAAATCTCCTCAACAGCATATATGATCTCATCATATTTCCAGAATGGCGACCAGGCATGTGGGATTTGAGTTTAGAAAGCAGAAATAAGTCAGGTAGATCTAAGTCTAGTGATTAAGGGGGTTGGGTAGCAATTCAAAGGCCCAATTGGTTGCTTCAAATACTGCAATCTGAGCAGTGTGAATAGGTGCGGCATCCCGAAGCAAGGGCATACATGGAGGCCTTCTCTCTGCATTTTTATCTGATGCTTCCTTCAGGCTCGAAGTGGTGAACCCAGGTTTCATCTTGAGTTACTAATCTGCTGTGGAAATTCTCAGTGTCTGTCTGTAAGCGAGTAAGTGGTGCCCTGAAAATGACAACCTTTTTAGTTTCTGCTCTGGTGTCAGCATTCTTGGGACCCATCTTGCAGTCAGCTTGCTTGATTTCAGGTAAAACAGTATGGACCGAACCAGAATTAATGCCTATCTACTGGACAGTAAGACGTCTGTCATTCAAAAATCATACAGTGAATGGTATCAATTTGTTCATCAGTGTTTGAATTGTTTTGGACCATCTGACCAAGGGTCAACATATGTGCTGCCCCTGCCCCGCTTGAATTCTGCAGTCCACGTCTTCACACATGCACAGGAAGGGGAGTCATATGCAAGTCTTTGTACCATACATTCATGTGTGTACCATTATTTTATGACTGCTCGGGCCTCTGTTTTGTCCATTGTTAGATTTGTCGCACATCTCTCATTTCTCTCATTTCTATGGGCTTGACCTGCAGAGGAATTAAAACTGAAATTTGAATTAGTTTTTCCAGTTTTATAAGAAGTCGTAGTGTGTTGCCACAACAAATATGTTCAGCTATGGTTCTTCATTCTGGGGGAGACTTAGGACATTTTCAACGACTCATATATTGTCAGATATTTCATTTATTGAACACCTTAATTTTAAGTGTCTATTTGAAAAAAAAAATGAAACATTTTAAAAAATTCAAATAGAATATATGCTGCTCCTTTATTCCCTCATCTTTCTCAATACAATTCCCCTAACCTACAGGTGAACGCGGCCTACACATTCAGCTCTGCGTGATCAGCTCAGGTCGCCTGCGGATCTGCCTATTGGGCGATAATTTCCATCTTAGCAGTTCTTTTCAGTAACAACGGAATTTAACAAGTATGGACATGAATCAAAATTAGTCGAGTTTCTTTTTTTATTTCATGAATTATTCGGAATAGTATCATCATCATCATTTTTTTCTTTCTCTATCCCAACGTTTCAAAGCATGTCTTTATATGCCTTGTCAACCGCGTATTGGATCATCAAAAATAACGGGATGACGAAATCCACCGAAAAGATAACAATAATTAAGGATTTAGGTATAAATTCAGATCGCTCGTAGAATAATGACAAGTTTTTCAGTTCACTGGGCTTACGGCCATATCGCGTTGAAATACCAGTTCCAGTATGATCACCGAAATTAAGCAACGTCGATACTAATCGGTTCCTAGATGGGTGACTGCTTGGAAATACCAGGTACTCTAAGCTTGGATGTGCAGGTGGTGTGGTGGATCGTGGCTTGGAATTGTTAAATGAAGCGTCGAGTTAAATTCCAGTTGGGTTTGTTATATTCATTTACGCGCAAATACCCTCGGGAAAGGTATGAATCCATCTTTTCTCCCTCCAGCTATAGGTTAATTAGTGCACATTAATTTGAATCACTAAACCATTATTGTCTTAAAAAAAGATTCTTGCAATCTAAAAATATTTATTGGCTTTAAATAACCTGCAATCAATCCGTTTCACCGTTTTTTTCTAAGTGTTTTTGCCGTCTGTTAAAACGGAATAGTCCATTATTTATGATGTATCGGCAGGGCGTAACGCGCATGCTAAATAGATACAAGCATAACTATAATATAAGTAGCAGTATTTGCGGAAATTTCATGTTTTTCATCTTTGAATATTCAGACGTCTCATAATATCTAACAATTAATTAGTCTAATTGCGCGTTTCACGACCACAAAATACCCATGGAAATTCCCCTATTGCATCGTTAAATATTTGAGCTCAACAGCTTGAAGCAAATATTGCAATATCAGTCATAAGTATAAATGTAATTCATTATTTAAAGAAGTAAGACGGTACAAATGAAAAGAGTCAACATTGACAAGTTTTGCCATTTCACTGAAGCCAACATTAAACACATCAGAGCATTATCGCTTTCTCTATTTTTCTTTCTTTCTTTCTTTCTTTCTTTCTTTCTTTCTTACTGAAAGTAAACAGCGTCTCTGATATGTCGTTTCCGCCCTTTCTCGCTTTCAAACCGGAAGAGTCCATCATATACGAGATATTTGTAGGGTGTAACGTACGTAGCGAAAGAACTAGCAGAATTATAGCCAAAAACCTGACTTGTAAATATTTTTATTAATAAATTTACTGATAAGGAAGAAAGTACAAATGAATAGATTTGAAACTGACAACTTTTTCCATTTCACTGAAATAGACATCCAACATTGAATGTTTTCTTCTTTCTTTCTTTCTTTCTTTCTTTCTTTCTTTTTCTCACAGAAACCAAGTAGTATCTCTGATATGTTAGTTTCTTGTTTGCATGCCGTCAAAACTGAATAGTCCATCATTTATGAAGTATCGACTAGGCCTAGTGGATAAAGTTAGCTTGTGAATTTGGTGTCATAAGTGGCCGTGAGTTCAATTTCAAGGTCGGGCAGTGTGTACTTGTACCCAGTGGAAGCGGGCGAGCAATAACTGAACCGTATTAAAGAAAATAAGGACTAGACGATATTCCGAGACATGAGTAATAGAACAAGAACAGTCTAGCCCCGTCGATTAAATAAAGGGATTATCTTTATTGGTATACGCCTGAGAAAAGCAGGAGAGCACAGCTGCTGAAAAGTAGTGATAAAACCCACAAAAATGAGGACAAGATTCCAAATAAAAAATACAGTAAATAATGATAACTCTTCATCCCAGAAATTCAGACAAAATATACAAAATATTAGCTTATCACACCTTTGATGACATAGGATCATTGTGACTTATTGTGCAGTGGAGAATCAGGAGTAATACATTTGTTTCCTCAGGACTGGAACATATCACCCATTCTTATTTGTGTTAACAAAGAGTCTGTTGATGTTTCGCACCAAGTCTTTGAGACTGCAGATTTCATGTGGTTCTATCGGTTCGTAAAGGTTAAACGATGTTCACATATTTGTGTATTTCCTCCTTTACATTACCCCAAACCCTGGGTATAACGATAAACAACATCCGACAGCAAAGCTTCTGGTCAGAAGACTTTGAGGAGCGTGGAACCACCTCTTTATCGCTGTTGTTCCTAGGTCCACCATGCCCCGAGATAGTAGCATCTATTAGGATCCCAACTATAGACAAATAGTTAAGCCCCAATCTGGGGTCAAAGCACTATGAAAGTATAAAAATACATTTTATAGTAAAAGTACCAGCAATACATTTTTATTAACAGCAATACATGTAAAAAAAAAAATTTCCAGCAATAGATTTTTGTAAAAGAAATTGCTCCCAAGAAAATTAAATTTCGGCATTAAATGACCCATAATGAGTTGATATGACGCTAAACAAACAAAATATAGATTTCTTTATGATTGTGTTCTCGATGCAAAACTCTGAACACTATCTGATATATATTTCATAAAAAACACCTTAATAAACCTAAGAAAAACAGTTTTTCTATTGTTAAATCAAGTTATGATACACGATGTCTGCTTCTTGGCTAAGATAGTTTTTTTTTTTTTTTTTTTTTTTTTAAGCATTTCACCCCAAGCAAGGCGGGAAGCCACTAGGACGCAAGGGGTTACAGAAAATTTAGAGCAAGATCAGATAGGAGTGATAGAAGAAAGGATGAGGGTAGTGGATAGATCAAGGCAACTGAAGATGTTGCACTTGAATAGCTGGATATTATAGCTCACAGGGAAACAGGAAAAGGGAAGGGAGTTTCACAGGCGAGAGGTGCGAGACATGAAGCTAATAGAGTAGAAGAGACGGCTATATTTAGGAGTTTCGACAGTGAAGGGGTGAGAGCGGGATACCAGCCTCGTGAGGCGCTGGAACTCGTGACGTCTGGGAACCAGCGAATGCAGCTCCTCGGAGCAATTTCCATGGAAGTATTTGTAGAACAGACAGAGGGAGGCGACGGCGCGTCTGTGGGAAAGTGACTGTAGACGAGACACCAGGGCAGGGCCAACCACATTGCATATCCGCCTCTGGAGCCTATCAAGAACCCCGAGGCAGACAGAAGGGGCACCAGACCATATATGGCAGCAATAATCCATGCAAGGGCGATTTGTGGATTTGTAGATCTGGAGGATCGACTCCGGGGAGAAAAACTTCCTAGCGCGGCACAGGGAGCCAACTTTCCTTGCAGTAGACGAGGCAATTGACTCAATGTATTTATTCCATCTCAGGTCAGCAGTCAATGTGAGACCGAGAAGCCGCAGAGAGTTACTCTCCAGAAGTTGAGCGTCAGACATTGCATATTTATTTTATACTAGGGATAGGTATTCAGTTTCAAATGACGAATGTTGCTTTTCAGGAAATATATGTTTGGAAAGCTAGCAAAACAAGATTTTGTTGCCGTCATTTCATAGTATTTGGCATTGTGACAGTCTAAAGCAAACTTTGTAAGCCTCTAAAAATATGTTATTTGCATTAATTTGAAGCTTATTTTACGGAACAGAGACACATTTTACAAGAGATTAACAAAACCTTTTAGTCTCTGCGGATCAGTGTGATAAATAAATGATGTAAACAATATATATACGAATTATCCATTTACATCCGACCACTTTTATTTGACCTGAAGTCAACGATTAATGCACGGCATAAAATAATTTGTGCTTAAAGACTTTATACAAATTAGGAATCAAGGAACTCTGTTTAGCCACAATTTAAATTAAAAATTTAAATGCAACGTCAGTCGTCATTTTCTATCTTCTTGAATCCCATTCATTTTTTCTTTTTCTCAATCATCCCTATACCAAGTATTTTTTCTCACTTTCACTCTCTGTAATCCTCTGCATACTAGTGGCATTCTCGCCTTATTTGGAGTGAAATGATTAAAAAAAAATAATTTAAAAAGTCGGTGAATCAATGTATATAAATAATCTTGTTTGGCACAACACGGAGTTGAGAGCCAGTGTAAAAAGACGTCATGGATGAATTGTCTGTGTCGTCGTGTAAAACGCTCAGAATAAGGAAAAATCATTATTCTCGGAGTAGATAAGCGTAATATTAGAATATTTGCTCACAGGTCGGTCAAAATCTTGTTGCGGGTCAGATATGGCTTACAGTTGGTTGGTTGTCTATACGAACACAGGACGAGCACAAAACTATAATACAAAAATATCGTTCAGTTCACACGCCTCCCCAGTTTTTTGAAGAGGTTTAACTCTAGTTTCCTCTAAATTATTAGGTTTCCGGTTTCTTCTAAATTCTACTTCAACTCAATACTTCTAACGTCTCCTCTTAAACTCTGAACTTTTATTTAATATTTATTTATTTAGCTTTCCTCAATAGGAGTAGATAGTTGCACCTATCGTCCTGTTTGCACTCCTCACAGTTTTGTAACAGGAATAGAGGTCTTTCTTTTGTTAACAGTTTGGGATTGGGCTTCCGGTACATTCTAAAGTCTTTTCATTCGCTTTCACTCTAAGTCAACCCCTTGCTTCTTAGTGGCATTATCGCCTTGCTTGAAGTGGACTGATTTTAAAAAAAAAGTCAATTTCAATAAAATATGAGAATTCTTAGTAGAATCAAATGAAATCTTAAATGACTCGAAAGTTTTCACTATCTTATCACTAATCCTACCTTGTTTTTTTGTATTTGTAGCGATTAGCTAGTATGTTGTCAAATATTATTCAATGTATTTATTCAATTTGAAAAGTTCTTTGGAAATTCTCTTCTGATTCCGATTTATAGAAACACAGATGATCAAATTGGTTTCTTTCTTAGCGAATTTGGTACTCATAGGACATATCAAGGGGAAAAATGAGCACAGGAAAGTAAAAGGACATTTACCTGACGAGATTTTGCAAATGGATAGAAGGACATAGGGTGGAGGTCTTGGAAGAAGAACAAAAGTTGCTAAAGGCGACAAGGGATTGGAGATTGTGGAGAGCCATGATTGCCCAGGTATCCGTGGGAAAAGGTCACATGGAAGAAGAATATTATTAATTTCAGACGTGTTTTACCTTCCATATTGTGTTTGTTATGTTTTTGTCGTAACACTCCAGTCAGTTTTTATTCAGCATTTGTTAAGCAAACAGCTTATTTATGAATTTACATTTACGGAACTGCGTTACTGACGAAAACAAATTCATGAATAATAATTACATCGGACATACAACTACATCCTTACTTTTCATCTCTCGGATCATAGCTCCATTAGGACACATTTAAGTATACACAGAGACCTACCAACCTCTGTAAGCAACATACTTGTTGAAAATACGAATAGACTCTACATGCAGAATTGGGTTAATAATAATGGGAGCGTTAACAACTCTGAATAATATCAATTGGAACACGGCCACAAAGTGCTGCTCATGTTATGAACATTCATTTTGCTATAATAATCGATATATGCAGACAAAAAATATTTGATAATGGCGAACATATTAACCGAAAGCAGCAGATAATTGTACAGTTCTTACATGTTATGTCCCACAAAAACTCTTATATGAATGCAAGAAAATATTGTAAAGCGCTTAATCACAGTCCCTTCTAAGTCGACTTCATTAAACTTCATTAAATCTATCTATCTATCATAATCTAAAAATAATGGTCAAAAGGTTATTAGACTATCTATCTATCTATAAAAAATTAATCTATCTAGGAGATCAGCTGATTCTGCTAATTTCATTTGAACCTTTCGGAATTTTCAGACAATCATTGATCTAACGTTTTTTTTTTAATTTAATAATGAATAATTTAAAAAAAATTAACTACATGTATTAGTGGTGTTTTATGAAATATATATATTTTTCATATGAACGCAAAAGGAACTTTTTTTGTATTTATATTATTTTCGATCTCTTATGCAAATTTTTTTGGTGACAAAAGTTGTAGATATTACTATGATTGTTGTAAGATTTGGCTTTCAGGAAAAATAATTCCAGTTTACAATGGAATCCTTTTTATTTTTTTTACTTTAATTTTCACATAAACTAGTAGAATTCCATCTAATGGACATCTCCTTTTATTTTTTCTATAGTTGTAAATATATCAAACTCCATCTTGGAATCGATGTTTTGCACGTTAGTTTTGAAATATATATATATGTGTGTGTGTATGTGTGTGTGTGTATATGTGTGTGTGTGTGTGCCTTTTCTCTCCGTTGTTCTGTTCCCTTATGAACGTACACCAAGCCTTTCTCAGAGTAGTTTACAGAGAGGCAGGCCGGAATTGCAGCACGACGTGTCTTGAATCTGTCTACCGTGACCATACACCTGCCAAAGCTGCAGATGTATGTTCATATTATGCTGACAACTTCGGTTACGATGACATGTGACTTGATGCTGCCGCAACCATCGACGGTTATTGAACAGTTTTGTCTACCAAATTTCACTCAAAAGTTTTTGACTCAACCAGTAGCATTTTTTTCTGGAATTCTCAAAAGGGGGCCACAGGCTGGGACCGTTTCGCCAGTCCGATCTTGTCAAGAAGTCACCACACTCTGCTAGTACAGCAATCGACGGCTATATAAAGCCTCCACCATAATCAAGAAAGCACATCTTCTAAAGAATATCACACAAGTTACCACCTCCTTGACAAATTGAGAATAGTGAGATTTAAACTCGGTTATCAAGTTCAGAATGTGCTTATAATGTTGTTCACACACACACGGCCCTAGAGCCCCTCAGGTTAGAGAGTTATTAAATGAAGTTGTAAGAACATAAAGAAAGGAAGTAAGGATATGAGGATATTTAGGATAGATAACAGATGACTTGATAACTTAGACTTGAAGAGATTACGGTTGTAGTAATCGAGGAAGCAGCATCTTGAGAGTCTCTTCTACAATTAGGGAAAGAATCTGTCAGAATCGAACTTACCAATGGAATTCGAAGGGAATGTGAATGAATCAACCCTGGGATCGTGGCAAGGGGTATCATACCTGTGAAAGTTCAGACTAATAGAACTAATGAATGTAGAACATTTGCCATTGACATAGCAACAGATTAACAAGACATTTCACTTGGAGAAAAGGCTTTTAGAGCGACAAATAATTCATTATCCGCAAGGTCGCGTAAGGCTGATATTCTAATTACTCAGCCTCGCGAGCATCATGTATTTGAATGAAATAGGAAAAGTAATTTGTTATTGATTTCTTTATACGGAAGATACAAAAATAGGATGTTTACCTGAATATACAGGTGTACGGATCGTTCTAATTGTTAACAAATTTCATCTTAGATGTAAACAACGAATCATGAATGAAATTAATCAGAACACAGGTGGTCGATTGTGAATTTTATGAATATAAATACATTTCTGTGTACGTTATTATCAGCACTTGTTTAAAATTTATTAAACTTCCGTGTATGTTACGGAAAGGTCACATAAAATAATGGCGCTATCTGATCTTTGTTTATATTTATCAATAAATTACGAATTTAGCAATGTGAAAGCTTAGATCGTTTCGTTCTTCTGGGATTTACATGCGGACAAATCAATCAGACTAGTAAAAGACGGATCGATTGCTCCACACACCCTTGTGCAAACACACACACATACTCACAATTGCTCAATTTAAACACTTAAAGGAATGTAAGGCATTTTGCACAATGTTCTCATTCTTGATATAATGCAAGAATTAATATTTTTATACTGTCATTCCTCGTTTTATGATTACTTAATGACCCCCACCTCATTTATGACCAGCTATATATATATATATATATATATATATATATATATATATATATATATATATATATATATATATATATATATATATATATATATATATATATATATATATATATATATATATGTGTGTGTGTGTGTGTGTGTGTGTGTGTCCTATGGTAATAGTGAATCTCAGTCGAGTTCCGCCACGGAATATGTGAGCAAGCGGCGCTTTGTCGAGTCTGGTTTGCAATCTCTTTGTCACCGAGGCCCACTTGGAACAGTTGGTATGATGTTCGCTTGAGAACCCAACTGTCAGGGTTTCAATTCTCGGTAGTGGATGCGCACTGCTGATGAATCCCAAATATAGGACGAAACGGCCGTCCAGTGCTTTCTGCATTCTGTGGAGGTTTCTATCAGACTTGATGAATTACTTATATATATATATATATATATATGTAATATATATATATAATAAATCCAACTAGACTGTGTTGTACGGAATTTGATTGTAATTGTTTTCTCTTTAAAATGAATCAAAATAAATAAATTGAATGAATAAAGTGAAACATCAGTAAAAATGTACCTGCACTGTATTTATAATATGCAACTCTTGAAGAATTATATTTATCAGGGAAGAAAGAATACAGAAGGGAGTTCCACAGGCGAGAAGTGTGGAAAAAAGAGCCGTTAACGTAAAAGTGACGTTTGTATCTCCTTAGTTCAAGAGTAAAACGATGAAACCTATTTGCCAGTCTAGTAGCACGCTTAAATTCGTATGGACGGAGCACCAGGGAAAAAAAAGCTGATTCTCTAATCAGTTTTTCCCCTGGTGCTCCGTCAGTTGCCATGAAAATATTTTAAAACATGACAGAGGAAAGCCACGTCAGGTCGGTGAGAAAGTGACCTAAGACGAAAATCCTTTGTCTGTATCGATTACATTACAAACCCCTGTTTTCGATTTTGTCAAGAATCTCGAGATGTACAGCAGGGAAGGATATTAGATTAATCTAGAACCTATACCGGAAGCAAACCGCCTTTCATACGGATAGAAAATGAATTCAATAAATATACAAATACGGAAAGAGGCATAAGACAAGGATGTATCTTCTCACCGGATGTATTTAACCATTACAGTGAGGTGATTTTTAAAGAATTAGAAGTCCTGCAAGTCTTACAACATAAGATATGCAGATGACACAGTGTTAATAGCAGACACAGAAAGGAAACTACAAGAAATCCTACAGGAGAGAGAAAAGGAAAACAAAAAGAAAGAATTAAAACAATGATTACAAGAAGACAAAATGCATGATTGTTAGCAGAAGGCAACAACTCAACATGCAAATTACGAATTGGTGATGATAAAATCAAACAATAACTTCACGTTCAAACACCGGTTCTCGTACGATCACTTTAGTTAAGCAACGTTGAATCTGGTCAGTATCTAGATGCTTGACAACTTGTGAATATCAGTTGCTGTAAGCTTGGATGTGTGAGTGGAGTAATGGAAAATGGTCCGGAATTGTTAATTGGAAAGCCGAGTTCTAATTGCACTTGCGTTCGTTATATTTACTTACGCGCAGATAACTTTGGAAAAGGCATGAATCCACATCTTGTCCCCACCAGTTTAGAGATTAATTACTAAAACTTTTGTCACTAAATAGTAATTACTTCTCATAATCTAAAACTATTTTCTGAGTTTAAATAACCAACAACTGGTTGATAACGCCGTATAAAACGAATCAGTATATCAATCAAAATCAAACAAGTACAACAATATAATATCTAGGAAGTGTGTTTATCAGAGGATGGAAAATATGACACTGAAATCCGAAGGTGGATTGGAATAGCGAAAGATGCCTTCCAGAAACTAAACAAAATGGACAATGAGGTCAGAAACGGAGTGGCAACAGTCTGTTTCATGTTCGGACGCTATATTACACATAAATGGTTCACATAATGTGCCGAGCAATCCCCAAACGACCCTCCTCGGATTTTGAATTCAGAGTTGCCCTTCTCCTAGATAGCTTGCCACCGGGTGGGTGGGGAAGATATTGAGTTATACCTTTCTTTTATTTGTACATAAGCGAATGTAACGAACTCGACTAGAATTCGAACTCTGCTCTCTGATTCATTAATCCCAACCATTATCCGTTAATCCTCTTAATACATTAATGTAATGAAGATGCATTGTAACTCGTGTATCGTTTTTTGGTTTTCTTTTCAAATATCCAGACACCACAAAATGCCCCGTACTAGCAAAGCTGCAGGGAAAATCTCTGGGAAGCAAAGGCCACATGCAGATGTGTACGCGTGAGTAATTTAACCTTTGGTAATAATAAATGTTAAAATTAACTGTTTCTATGTAAGAATAATGCAGAATTCATTGACGGAATACTCAGTGTTAACGTGTTATTATGACATTTATAAAATGTTTTCCAAAAATTGATATCATCTTTTTTTTTATTTTTTAAAACACTATTATAGGAAAATGGACTTCACGTATTGCTCTTACTAGCTCTGTTGGGAATTTCCTTCCTAACCTTTTAAGCTATTGTGGAATGTATGAAATTAAGATCTTTCATCTTTTGAGGACACAAAGTAAATTCGTGCATCTATGCTGACTATTTCAAGTGAGAGAGAATAATTAAGGTGATTAAGTTTAAAGTCAAGAAACATCACACACACACACACACACACACACACACACACACACACACACACACATATATATATATATATATATATATATATATATATATATATGATTTTCCCACTATAAATTCTTCTCGCACATGCCTCTTTTGAAAATTCATCATCATTACATCAAAGATCATTCTCTGTATAGAGCAACATTCACTGGAATATGTTGTTCGAGTGGAACTTATTTCTCACCTACGGAATATGAAGGACATGGGGTGGTTTTCTGCAATATGACTGCCAGTGCGGGTCCTGGCCGTGAGGGTTAGAACTGGTGAAGCTGAAGCGATAATATGTTGAACTAAAAAATATTTTCGGGTCCACGCTAATACTTCA
The DNA here is from genome assembly GCA_903632075.3 of Acanthosepion pharaonis. Classification (NCBI taxonomy): domain Eukaryota; kingdom Metazoa; phylum Mollusca; class Cephalopoda; order Sepiida; family Sepiidae; genus Acanthosepion; species Acanthosepion pharaonis. The sequence continues at coordinate 576,596 of CAHIKZ030003932.1, forward strand.
ACTGGAAAAAAATGCTATTCATCATCATTACATTACAGATCAGGAAGCACAAGTCCGATGGACTAGCCATACCCCATGTATGCTTATAAACGAAAATATGTTGAAATTTAAATATATTCTGGCCTTGGGTACAGCTGCAAAAATATGATATTGATTAAATCTTTGCATCTCATTTATTTTGTTTCATATATGTAATATGTTTGTTTTAAAAAAAGTAACCTACGTAAACATCTAAGGTTGGCAATTCCATTATTTTTGGCTCATATGTCAGAAAGTATTTCAACTCCAATGATTGTATTGTAATTCTTTTCCATTTTTATGAGGCAAAATAAATTATTAACTATTGTCAATATTTTATATTCTCTTGCATAATTAAATTTGTGTCTACTCTCACTTTTCTCTATATTCTAGAGCTACTACCACAGTTGGCATCATACTCCTAACAACTGACTATAATTCCCTAGTGTGTAGTTGTTGTTTTTTTTGCCATAGAAAGTAGTACATCAGCTAAAACTTTAAGCAATTGTTATATTGAGTCATCAACGTTTTTATTTCAAGCGTCTTTATTATCTTTCGTTTTAGTAAAACAAATCATGTAACCGAATTTGCTTTGTACTTGTAAGATATTCTGAATAAGTTTTGTGTTTATTACTAAGACTTGTTTTACTCAATGTCAGAGTACAATAGGTACTTCCAAACTAAAGCATGTAGTCTCTGGTTTTACTCATAACTCACAAGTTTCCAATTTGACATATGGCATTTCCGGACAAATTTTTGAACTGATTCAGGTTTGGTTTATTTTGTTTTACGGCATATCTACCTCAATTACTTGCCGACAAGAGTTTTGGGAGAGGTTCGGATGAATAGAATATGTAGTTTTTGTAAAATATCAATTTGTAGATCAGGTTTCATTGACGTATTTTTGTAGAGGGTTTTTGTTGAGAGTAAAATATATTGCTGGAAATATTTAAAAATGTATTGCTGGTAATATTTTATTTTTCAAAAAATATATTGCTGGTTTTATTTTTTAAAACATGTTGTTGGTACTATTTTTTGGTAAAAAATGTATTGCTGGTAATATATTTTTAAAAAATATATTGCTGGTAATATTGTTTTTTTAATTGTGTTGTTGGTAATATTTTTTTCAAAAATGTATTGCTTGTACTATTTTTTTCTTTTCAAAAATGTATCGCAGGTAATATTTTTTCAATAATGTATTGATGATAATATTATGTTTTTCAAAAATGTATAGCTAGTAATATTATTTTTGTCAAAAATGTATTGCTGGTATTTTTACAAATAAAAATTTATTTTTATACCTCATAGTGCTTTGAACCCAGTTTGGGGATTAACTCTTTGCCTATAGATGGGACTCTAAAAGGTGCTAGCACCCTTGGTCAGTGTACCTGGGAACAACAGCAATTAAAAGGCGGTTCAACGATCCTCAAAATCTCCAATCTCCTTATCTCAGGCCGGATGTAGTTTACCGTCTTAACCAAGACGGGAACTGATTCAGTCTTATCAAATCGCGAAAAGAAAGTTGTCTTGAATGGTCAGTCTTCTGCATCTTTTTGTATCAATGCAGGTATCCTCCCGGCTTCTATCCTTGGACCTACGCTGTTCCTAATTTTCATCAATGACCTTCCGGATGCCATCAATTCTCAGCTCGCTATTAATGCTGATGACACAACTATTCACTTCTGAATAATCGGTTCGTAAGGTCGAATTTGAAGCTGACCTGAAAAAAATGACTTACAGTCTGTTGTTAAATAGGGCAAGGAGTGGTTTGTTAATTTTAACGCCTCCAAAACGAAACTGCTCTCTTTTAACCGTTTGAAAGAACACTATCTTTCATCAACATGTCTACTATTAACCCTCAGGACAGTGACTCATTGCCCCATCTTGTTTTTTGCTGATATGAATTGGAAAGAGTGCATTGTATCAATTGCTAAGTGCAGCTCGTTGGTTAACTGTGTCGAGTTAGACAATTTTTCTCGCCAGAATCTATCATTCGTTCAGGCTTTCAATATTGCTGCCACATTTTGTCTGATGCTCCTGTTACATATTTAGAAGTTCTTGATAAAATCCGTGTCAACTGTGACTTGTATTAATCTCGCTTTCTCCCGTATCTATTCTCGTATTTTGACTGATATATTCATTAGAAAATCTCGAATCATACTCTATGCAATAATTCATTTTTTGTTTCCGACATCACATATATTAGATAAATTCTGTATAATCTGCGCGGTGATTTAATAGACGCTTGGTAGGAGTATAACGCCAACAATTGTAGTTTTGCTTGTAATGTAATATCAGAGCAGAGGTTGATTTGTCACTTTTTTAAAAAAAATCAATATTGCACTCGATGTCAATGCTGGGTTTGATGTGATAAATACTGACACAAGAAATTAGATTCATAGCTTGGAACAATTGTTGATCATTTAATTTTAAAGATCGTCTGAAAAATGTACAGAAATACCTAATCTAGTTCTTGCTTCCAAACTGACTACAAAATGTTACTATTTCATGAATAAATCCAGACAAAGTTGATATTAGATACATTGAATAAAAAATATATTCAAATCAGAATTCTAATTATGAATCACCACAAGCAAAATATGTATTTTTTACTGCATTCGATTAGTAAATACTGTGTAAAAAATTGTAAAATATTACGAAAAAGACTACTCAATGAATAAGAGTTGTTAGATGATAATTGCTAAAAATAAAAACAAATAGATAAAAAGTGTATATAACGCTATAATATTGCTGGACACAAATTATACGACAAAATGTTTTAGATTTGTATTGTTTATTGAAAATCTCACTAAAACTACTGCAATGTTTAACATATTACATCATAATATAGTTAAATTGTTCAGTATAATTTCTGTTTGAAGTAAATGAAAGTCTTATTTGATGGCACAATGATTTAGTAATAATGTGATTGTTCCATACATCTTATCCATATACAATCTGTAACGCTTCCGTAAATTATAAATTTCATAAGGATAACATATAAGGCTTTCACTGATCAATGGAATGAAATTCCAACGCTTTAAACTCGTTTCCTAAAAAAAAAACAACAAAAAAAAAACGGTGACGATGAAGAAAAACATATTTGTGTCATTATTTATCATGTGAAATGCCAACTTTCAAATTGAGTGCAATATCACATTTCCAAAATCGACCTGCCCTAATGTGATATGGTTTGAATCATTTGATGAATATCAGTTTCTACAATTATTATCATAATCTTTCTTATTATCGAGAAAATTCTTTGAGAGAAATATCTCAAAGCAGAAAAGAAAACAGACGATAACAACTGTCCAAAGAATTGCAAGGGGCTGGCTCACACGTGTCACCATGAAACGTCTCAGCAGAAAGGTAACTCATATGAATCTATTTCACTGTTTCTATTTGCATTTCATATTACTATAACCGTTATTTCAGCAAGTATACATATTTGAATAGACGTTATTGATTAGTTACAATCACTGAAATTAACGCTTACCGGCCTGGACCATCGAATGTCTTATTAAAGAAAATATACCATTCAGCAATCTTCACATTTTCTACTTCAAAAATACAATTTCCGACAGGAATGCAGGTACTTTCTCTGCTAAGAAATACATTTTCTTTAATAGGATATTCGATTATCTTGGCTGGTAGATGTTAATTTTACTGTTTGTAAAATCAAACAAAAATTTGTCTATATATCTGAGATGATGTATTATAATGATTGACATCATTTACATTATTCCGATTGTTGTCCTCATCTTTACAATCATATTCACTAGGTTTCGATCGTTGTACAATCCCGCCTTCAACAGGTGATTTTTGTTGAAAACTCACGAGTGTCCCAAGGACACGTGGCCTAGTGGATAAAAGATTTGGTTGCTAGATTCAAAAAGTGACTTGACTTAAAGACATTTTTCAAGGCGAATTAACTAATAATTGGATTGTAAAAAATACGTGGAATCAAAACTATCTACGATAGATACCGAGGACTAAATAAAGAAAATTCCAACAAATATCACTTGAAGAACGCTGGAGGGTGCAACGGCCGAAACGTCGTGAATGGTTTCATAATAAGAAATATTGTCAAATAAAAAAAAATAAAACAACAAAAAACAAACCTTTAACTGCTTAAAATTATTTATGTTCATGTAAAAAGTGCAAAATGTGTATTTGAATATATATATATATATATATATATATATATATATATATATATGTGTGTGTGTGTGTGTGTGTGTGTGTGTGTGTGTGTGTGTATGTATGTGTGTGTATTTAGGCAGCATTTCTTCATTCAAGCATGTTACATTGAATAATATTGACATAATGTGGTTACTTATTTTTATGCTGATCCTTTCTAGTTTTCTAATCCGTTTCTTGATGTTAAGATGAAATTCATCGAGGAAGTCAGCGTAGTTTTTTACCTACCCAAGTACTTTCGATCTTCACCAATTCATCCTCAGGTATGAGTTACAAAGACAAACACGAGTGAACGCGCTCTGGTATAATTATTTTAAAATTTTAAATTCATCCGTCGTTGCAATGAAATGTTTTGCAAAACAATATAAAGGAGCTGGCCGGAAGTTGGTAGAAATACAAGTTGGCATTGCTATATGCAATTGAAAGCGTTACTACTATACTTGTAATAAATTTTTTTAGGTGGTTGGTTTTGATAGAGAGGGCCTCGAGAATTTGAAGCTTTTGTATAATATTTTCGTGGTGTAGTATATTGGTGTTTTCAACAAGTTTTTTTCCTGTATATGAAGGGGGACAAGGATGTGTTTTAGATGTTGTGCAATAAAAGATAGTCTCCGATGTTTAAAACGTCTTTATAATGTACTTACTTTTTGTCACAGATACAATCTACCAAAAGACATTTAATACTAATATACAATATTGGTCTTTTTCAAAACACTAGTTGAAGGAGAAGAAATGTTGTGTATGATTAAATTGTTTGTATTAATATGTAATTAGTTTTATTTTTTTTCTGGGATCAGTGGGGAAATATATTAGTACTTATGAGATTTTTCCACCATCACAATAAAATGCAGATTTTATCACAGTTACAATAAATTTGTCTTTGTAATTCACCTGTAGGATGATCTTGGAAGAGTTCGAAAGTACCTTGGCAGGAAAAACTACGGAGTCTTCCTTGACGAATTTCATCTTAACATCAAGAAACTAAACAGAGATTTAGAGAACTGGAAAGGGTCATTGTAAAAATAAACATTATATATCAATATTATTCAATAAAACATGTTTGATTTATATATATATATATATATATATATATATATATATATATATATGTGTGTGTGTGTGTGTGCGTGTGTGTCTGTGTATGTGAGTATGTGTGTGTCTGTGTCTGTACATAATGTGTTACTGGAAAGTTCTCAGATTAGGATCTTCTCAGGCAGACCTCGTCCAAACTAATATCACTCATTTCCGAGATGTGATGGTCGTTCGTCGACGGGTACTATTGATGAGTTTACATTTTGTCTACATTTTGGGCATTTTGTCGGTAACTGGTTGCCATAAACGGTCATCGGTTTGAAGTGATCCTCAACCGGCCTTCAAACGCTCTTGTTAATCAAAAACTCGCGTTTGACCAAATGAATCTGACAAACCATTCGGAAATTTGTCGAGAATAACAAAAAAATCTGTTGCTTGAATTCATCAGGCACCGTAAAGAGAGCTTCATAAAACTTCGTATTATATTTGAACCTAATTAGAAATTATATTATTATATAAAGAAATATAGCGTGGTACGACGCTACATATAAAATGAGAATTCTCTTTTTTATTTTTTACACGCTATCGCTTATTTACGTAGGATCTCAGCTAATAATTGAATGTTTAACACAAGATCATAAATTTGACTGCCTTTCAATTTTTGGGACCATTCATGTATTAGAATCTCGTTTAAGTCCATTGGTGAAGATGTAACCTTGGGTTTTGGCTTCTTGGAACTGGCCTTTAGTTAATTTTCACATTTGGTTTCATTAAATGGCCGCTAAGTTATGGAACATCTTGACACATAAATGTCTTTGCGAATGTTTGCAGGTAAAACTAAGAGATTGTTTCATAAATTTGCACAACCTGAGTTACAGAAAATACTTTCGACGTTGTACAGGGTGGTCCGAAAGTCGTGTCACCCCTACCAAAAAGTTATGAGAACAATTAATACAGTAATACAAAGCACTTGTACTGGATTCAGTTTATTCACTTTCATTGACGCTGTCACACACCGAGAAGGTCTGCAAGAACACCGTCACTTTCGTTTTGACATCCGTCCGTCTCTGGAGACGATGGAGTAGCGCTTATTCTTCCCTTTTTTTTTTCTTTTTTTTTCTCTTCTTTTTTTTTCCAAAAAATTCTAGTCGATGGAGTTACATCGCCTCTGGTGACTGTGTAGTCCCACTCTGGATCGGCAATCTCTCAGGCACTTGGCGCAGATGAAACTGGATGACACGGAGACGGGGGCTGTCCTTTCTTTTTTCCTGGCTCTCTTTGATGCCTGCTGGTCTTCCCTCGCAGTTTCTGCAATCGTGACGTCGTGACTATGGTTCTCCAAAGCTGACGATCGTCAGCGGCGGCCTGCCAGGTGTTGAGGTCGATGTCTTGTTTGCAGATATCCTTGAAGCGGAGCTAATGTCTTCCAGTTGGCCGGGACCCCACAGACAGCTCTCCGTACAGGATGACACCCATGCGGCGCACGTGCCCCAGCCACCTGAGACGTCTTTGGCAGAGCAGCGGGAACATGCTGGAGGTGGCCGCACACTGGAGAACCTCTGTTATTGACCCAGTCTTGCCACTTAATGTGTAGGAGACGTCTCAGGCTGCGGAGGTGAAAGGTGTTTAACTTCTTCCTAAATAGAAAATTATAATATGGAGGGGGGACAAGACTTTCGGACCGTCGTGTATATTTCAAGTAAACGCTGGTTTATATTTCTCGCTATATTTATTCATGCTAAAAACATGTTCGTATTTAAATTCACCCTACAAACTGTGAATATTAATTTTATATAAACATTTTTTTCAGGCCCAAATTCAGCATAAACAAACGTTAGCCGGATTAATGCAAGAATACAAAGATTTGATTGGTCGACTTCGACAGCGATACGATTTTCCTGTTAACGACTACTGCCTGAACCTGACAAATATTGAGGACTACATGAACCGGAAGTTAAGTACGAACGGAATTGTAATTGTCCTTAATTATAACAAAGACATTTTTCCCTAATTCATCATGGCTTCTGTGTGCATGTAGTTAAAGTAATTTAATCTTCAAATTACAAAACGTAAATTATACTGAGGAAACAAATGTTGTATAACTGTTTTTCAGTTGTAAAACGTTAGATTAAAACGTTTCAAAGTTATGTTTTAAAGTGTATTTAAAATACATTAGTCCATTACCCAGTACCCACCGTTTCGCTGACCACAAGATGATTAAGTTTTTGATCTAAATTGTTTGTCCATTCAAAATATGTCACAGCACTTTTTGACGACGTCACTACACCAACCAGTTCTACGAAAATCATTATTTCTCTCTATCTATCCTGATGATAACTTAAGCCGAAAGCTTGGGCTATATTTCTTCTGAAATTACCTATGGACAATTTCTGACGGAATTTTCTCATTATCTGAGAAGGGTTATTCGTAATTTGGATAAGTCGATCAATAAGATTAATGGGCATAAAATGTTTGCTGACTTTAATAACATTTGGCTTAATATATATATATATATATATATATATATATAGATAGATAGATAGATAGATAGATAGATAACTATACTCGTTTTGAAAAACCTTCGAATTTTTGATTTGCCAATAATCAAATCAATCTCGAGGGAAAAAAGGTTTTAAAAAAAGAAAGAGCTACAAACATGAAAGTCTGTCGAAAAAAATCGCACGGATGCAGGTTTGAAGCCCAAAGAAAAAACCCCGATACGAGTAAACAACTAACTAACAAAAGAGCTCAATACTACCGTAGAGCAGACCTAGATAAACCTAGTGAACCAGACAATTCTAACCAGGTTTCACCTAAGCGGATCGTCAGGGAAAGTCGGCCGACTTACCCTGACGATCCGTTTAGGTGAAACCTAGGTAGGTTTGTCTGGCTCACTAGGTGTATATATATATATATATATATATATATATAGTTCAAGTAAACATTTGTGTCATTACCACACAAAAAGAGAATGTTTAACATCAAAAAACATAAAGAAAAGAAAATTATTTAATTTTAATAGTATGTGGAAATTTTACTCTTTACTTGAAGAAGGTCGCGAGATGCGAAACCCGTGTTGCAACATTATGAAAAATAAAGCATAATATATATTTTAAAAAACCCACATTATCGCTAAGAACGTTTGCGGTTTCTCTCTACTTTTTAATGACTGAATGTACAGTTGAAAGTACTTGCGTATTAAAGAAAGACCTTATATAGTTTATAATTTATTATTAAAAATTAAAATTAAATTTATTAGTTTATAGTTTATTATTAAAAAAATAAGGATCATAACATTCATCGAGTAATTTGTAAGTTACTGCAGCTTTAAAATTGCGAAGAGATTTCGCCATTTTATATCATTAACTTTACTAATGTACTTTTTGTTTGAATGATTCATTGAAATATAAATTGAACTGCATCACATATTTGATATATATATATATATATATATATATATATATATATATATATATATATATATATATATATATATATGTTTTTGTTTAAGGACAGGAGATGCACACATTCTCTCTCTCTCTCCTTTTCTCTCTCCTTCTCTCTCTTTCTCTCGCTCTCTCCCTCTCTTTCCCCGCTCTCTCCTTTCTCTCTCTATCTCTATCTATTTCTCTCTCTCTCTAATATATATAGAAGGATTCTGAAGAAGGATTTCAGGTCCTTTGCCAAGGTGTCTTTATCAAACCTTGGGGGACTAGGGCAAAAGCTTAGTCCTTTATTTAATACCCTGAATGTATTGAGTGAAAATTTATTGTTACTCAAATTTATAACTCGCCCGTATGGGTCAAGTTTGAATTTGCAAGCATGGCGAAGTTCTTTTGTAAAAGCTCGAAAGCTTGCATCATATCTCCTATTAGGGATGCTATACCCCCACCCAGGTGTCCTGGTTGGGGGCTTATTCCGTTTTTTTTAAAGTTTAGTGTGTTTGTTGTTGACTGTCTACTAGGGGCTAATCTAGGTGGTCTGGGACGTCTAATGGGGTTATGCGTTCTGTAGAAGGGCTGCTGTGTTTTGGTTTGTGTATGTTTGTACGGCACCCTAAGGATGTCCGCACAAGTTAGTGGTTTATTTTGTGTGTGTGTGTGTTTGTTTTGAGGTTCTAGCTATCGTTGATGGTGGTGGTGTTGTTATTGTTAGTTGTGGTGCTGGTGGTTGTCTGTTGGTGTATTTATTTGGTCTGTTTTGTGTTTGCATTGGTTGTGGGGTGGCCAGTGTAGTTGCGGTGTTTTGTTGTTTTTTTTTGGGGTATGGTCGTTCACTTTTTTCAGAGTTTGGCTTGATTTCTCTTTTGTTCCTCTGTCTGGGGGAAATATTCCATTTTAATTTTCTTTGTTTTTCAGTTTTTGTTTTTTGTAGTTCCCTCACTGTTTGGTCTGTGTGAGCTTTTATGACATTCTTTATGTTGGTATAATGTTCCGTGCCTGTTTGTTTTTTTCATTTGCGCAGGTTCATTTCTGCTGTTGTTGCCGTTATGCTTTCCTGGCAGAACTGCATGGTATCCTGCATGAGTTCCCTGGAGAAATCTTCTAATTTACGGTACCATGATGCTAGAAATGCATCATTGTGATTACCTATTGAAGGTCCCAAATCAATCCTGAAATTGGTCGGTACTAATTGATCCTTCAGGTATATCCCAATATATTCCTGGTGTGATTCATACCTGGCTAATTTGTTGGTTGCTCTATTCATACGGATAGCCAATAATTCGGTGTTTATTGATTCTGTTGGTGTTATGTCCTCGGTATTTGGTTTGTCTGTGTGTGTGTGTGTGGGTGTGTGTGTGTGCAAAGTTTTAAACATGATAATCTGTTGTGGAACTTCACGTCATTCAGCGAAGTCAAAGAAGTAACCAACGTGGGTGTTTAAATCATAAATCCTTAGATTGTTCAAAAAGGAGGAACGTCACAGACGAGCAGCTATTCGGCTTCGCGCTTCGTATTTTGTATGTTGCGAGAGTCCGTTCTGTACAACACCGATCATGGTCATTCGTTTTATTTTGCCCAACTTCAAGAGGCATGTAACATATCATGAGGTAATTGATTTCGAATTCGATCAAACTGTTTAGTGTTTAACCTAAGTGACAGACTTAAAGAACGAAAATTAACAAGAACAATATAACAATCATGGGCTTTGGGTTTAAGATATAAATAGAAAAGAAAAATTCAAGAAAGACTACTCACAATTTGTGTCAAAAATGATAAAGATGCAGGAACTCCCAGATTTAAATTAAAATTTTTGTTTCTGGTGTATCTTGATTTTTAATTTAGCCGGCCTCATTATTTCAGACGATTACTCACTCTTAGTTTGATATATAGTTTTATATAATTTAATCTTCCATCATAATAATCTTCTTAATAACACACACACACACACACACATATATATATATATATATATATATATATATATATACGATAAAAATATACTTTTAATATATGCTATATTTATGGGTAAAGGTGCTCAATATCAGGGATAGAGCCTGTGTAAATATAAAAGTGAATACTAAGATCAACACTGATTGATGACAGTCTGATTGCGTTCAAGCATGAAAAACTGTTACCGTGTTATATATATATATATATATATATATATATATATATATTGTCACGTGTGCCACAAAGGAAATGGGTAAAGAGAAGTAATGGGTACGGCAGAAGACCAATAAATTTTGTTATATAGGGAACGAAAGAGATTTTATTTGAATTTTAGTCATTTGGTCAGTGACTAAAAAGCAAAAAAAAAAAGCAAAAAAAAAAACAAACAAAAAAAAACAAAATAAAAAACAAAAACGTAAAGGCTTACCGACAAATTAAAAAGTTAAACATACTTCAGTCATGTGTGGCATGTTCCTTTTATCATACCCCTACATGTCCAGTCAATAAATGATAGTAAACGAATCGGCTCTGAAGCAGATTTTTACAGCAATTGACTTCACCGCCCAACTCGATTAATTTTGGCGCCAACCAATGAAATAGCTCTGTTGAAGATCCCCACTGTCACATCATCCGAGCACAATTAAGAGTACTTTGAAGTCTTTGAGCTAAATGTCCCAAAACTCGAAGAAATTTAATTAATAAAAATATATTCTCTTAATATATATATATATATATATATATATATATGTGTGTGTGTGTGTGTGTGTGTGTGTGTGAAAGAAGTGTACATGTATATAAAATTGTCTTCGTTACTATTGTCATAGGTTACTATGATAAATATAGAACTTTATAAAATATATATTTATATACGCTGGAAAATGAAATAAAACCAATAAATATAATAAAGCTTCTTGTTTGTGATGCTCTCTTCCGGCTTTTGCTTTCCCAGTCACATTGATTTTGAAAAAATGTTAATATAATGTCCGTCGTTATCTTCTATTCTCTATATTCTTAATTCTTTTATTATCCTCTCTCGTCCATAGTATTTTCTCATACTCTCTAAAACTCAATAATCTTTGCATCTTAGTGGCTTTATTGCCTTGCTTGGAGTGAAATGATTAAAAAAGAATGTGTTTTTTCATGTGAATATGTGTACCTTCAGTGGCACAGGCAAATATTTCACGCAAAACACTCATCCCCATTAAATCGGCAGAGAGAAAGTCTCACGCAGTAAGTGTGACGGGGAGAGAATCAACTAAACCTGGAAGGCTATGTGGTAAAGAAAAGAACTTTTCATTAGTTAATGAATACAAATAGAATAATCATTCAACCATGTTTGAATCTCAAGTACACATTTTCAAGTAGTAATCTGACAATGTTTCAGTAGACAAAAATAAACACAATATCAATTTAATTATATCTGGGGAAATATTAAATACTAAAAGCTACGACAACAAAACAAGGGTGGGTCAATAATCTCGTGACTTGATACGTAATTATTAGCTGAATTTTGATTTGAAATGCTCTCTGTATACTGTAATTAATATCCTACTAAACACATTGAGAAAGAAATATATTATGTTGAAAAATAAATATTTCTTGTGTAAAATAAATAACTTTTTCATTAGATTTGTTGATTTACCTTTCTTTAATTATGTCACCCCAAGCAAGGTGCTAGAGCCACTAAGATGCAAAGGATTACCATGACTGAAAGAAACTAAGAAAACACTATCGAGTAGAAAGGACAGTAAAAGAATAGGATTCAAGGAGACAAAAGATAACGACTTAAGTTACATTTAAATTTTTGAAGATTGTAAATTTAAATGAAAGAAAAGCTGACAGAGAGTTCTACAGGGGAAAAGTGCGAAAGAAGAGACTGTTAGGACAAAACTCAGGGTTACATCAATTTTAACATTAGAAAAATGAAAAAATTGTTGTCAATCTAGTACTATCCTTAAGTTTATAAAATCTAGGTACCATAGTGAAAAGCTCAGAAAATTTGCTATGAACATATTTATATAAAAAGTCACAGAGAAGCTACTATACGGTCATTGGAAAGTGACTGAAGTCGAAATGCCAGGGGAGGAGCGATTACATTACAGATTCTTTAAATTTTGTTAAGACTCATAGCAGGAACAGCAAACCAGATGTGTCAAAAATATTTAGTTATCATGTATGTAAACCAGCTGAGAATCGTTAAATATTTTGTGGAATATTTGAAATACTTCTGCCTTTTTTCGTACGTCATAAAAGGTGGGCTGAAGCAGCAACGTCAGTAACACAAACTGAACAAGGAAGTTTCTTTTTAATTCTATTCAGGAGCACGTGGCAAATATTGCATTTAAATTGCTTATTTATTTAATAACAATCAGTTGATATGTGAGGGAAGCGACAAACTCAGTAAAAGTCAATTCTGACTTATCAAGGCACCTGACGCTGCCCCGGAATACTGGCCCTGATGAAATACACAAAGAAACGATACAACCGTAAGATCTTGTTTGCAATAACTATTATAATTATTTAAGTTACTTACTGGTTTAAAAATTCACTACCAGAAACCTGTTTTCTTCAAAATGTGTTTTAAGAGAAAACAATTATAAATTTCAAACGTAAACAATACTGGTTTCTCGCTCAATGAATACGAAATGTTTCCTTGTAGGTAAAAGCTTAATAGTATCATTAGCAATGTAATGATTTACAAAATGGCTACATCGATAACTAGTTAGTCATGAATTTGAGAGACGTCCACATTATTTGTAGTCAAACTGTCACACATCTGGATCGATACTGCTAAATTTTTCTAGTTACTCTTTTGTCTGCCCAGATATTCGCCTTATCTTGGAAATAACGGGATCCACTATAGACCATATTCCCCATCTTCTATGACACAACACCATTTCCATTTCGTTATCGTTAAGTTTATCTAGTCTTGGTGAATTCTTTTCAAAATCAATAAACCCTTTTTCGATTTATGTTGTAGACGCGAACTAATTGATAGTTCCCCATACAGAAGTTGCTTAGGAATGCAATCATTACAAATCTATATGGTGTGACCCACACAAAAAAGTCGATACCGATGAATGTGTCTTCGTTGGTGAAATAATTTGCTTTCTCCGTGAATTCTACGTGTGGAGTGTTGGGTATCAGGTGGATAGCTAGAAGTGATTTCTAATCTTATTTTTAATAATTTACCACCCATTAGAATTACTTAAGAGTGGAGTAATGGATAGCGGCTCAGATTGAGGAATCGGAGAGTCGAGTTCGAATTCCAATCGAACCCATTACATTCACTTACGTGCTAATACCCTTGGGAAAATACTCTTGGGAAAGATAAGAATCCTTTTCTTCTCCCCACACCAGCTAAGGGTAAACAGCAGGACAGACCGGGTTCTATATCCTTGGATGTAACTGGTCTACCGCAGAAAGAAATGGTAACCTACCGCGGGAAAAAATCTGCCTCGTCAGTCGTGTATCGAAATATACACGATCGTATCATGTATCATGTATCATGCATATGCACATAACTGACTGAGAAGTACTTAAACCGCGAATAATGAATCAGGATTCCGTCACTGTAAAGATTGAATAAATCCGATGAGAAAACACATCCTTGTCTAACGCCCCATTCTAGTTGTGTCAAATTGCTGAATTCATTTCCCATCCTCATACAGACAATTTGCTCTCGTTATAAATGTTGTATTATGTTAATATGCTTCCCAAATAAAAGGAGCTTACCAAGTAGCTCAAGCAGTTCTTTGTGACGTACCTTATGAAACGCTTGGCTATAATCTATAAAAGATTGGTATACATCCCTTCGCATTTAATACTTCATTTTAAATTTTTAGTGAACATTTACGTTTAAAAGTTTTTATTTTTTAAAAAAATATATTTGTTCTTTTTTTCAGCGTATGACATTGCATTTAGCAAAGTTGCAGACGATGACAACAAACTCTCCTTACAGAATATTAAAAGTTTCTTTTGGAATTGCCGTCTTTATCCAACCAACAAAGAAATTCAAATGGCTATCAAAAAAGTCAGCCAGAGTAAGTATTCACTTTTTAAAAGCCTAACAAGTATAGCTCAAATAGCAGGATAGACTAGGTTTTCTAGCCTTCGTGACAATCAGTCTAAGAGAAAACTCTGACTTGAAAACCATGAAGAAGGTGATGGAAACGAATCGGCCGTCGTTGGGATTGCGTCAATGCAAACTATCATTTCCTTACCTGCATATTATATGCTTCGCCAGGGTTAGTTACAGTTTTGAATTCAGGGTTTTCTTTCTCCTAGACAGGTTGCCACCCAGGCTATAGAAGCTAGTCTGTCCTACTATTTACCCATATGTGGTGGGGAGGAGTTGGATTCATACGTTTCCTTGGGGTAATGCACGTAAGTGAATGTAATGGAAAACCACACCACAATCTTTCCCAAGAAGGTATGATACGACGCAAGTAATAAACAAAAGGAATCTGTGGAGAGTTATGAACACGCACTTTCCGAAGGATCATAGCATTTTAAAAACATAATGTGGTTCTCCTATGAAACTGTAAACGAATTTAAGGACAGTACTAGATTGGCAGGTAGATATCATCATTTTACCATTGAAATTGTTAGATGTAACCGTAAGCTCTATTCTACTAATTTCTTCTCATGCACTTCTCGCTTGTGAAACTCTCTTCTCACCTTTTGCTTTCTTGCTAATTACGATCTTCAAATGCAATGTCAATCGTCGCCATCTGTCTTTTTGAATCTTTGTCTTTTATTGTATTCTCCTCAGTACAGTTTTCTCATTTCCCTTCACTCCTATTAACCCCTTGCGTTTTAGTGGTTTTATCGCCTTGCTTATAAATGCATAAATATTACGATACAAATTATTGCTTGGAATAGACCTCAAATAAGAGTAAGGAAAGCGCTAATTTTAGATTAAAGATTCCTTCCACATATCCAACAGACACGGTAAAGAATTACACTTTATATTCGTAAGATCTACGAAAAATACTCGGCCATACCAAGAAACTCTTAGAAAGAAAAAATTGATGTTTGCTCAGATTTTGAAAATTGGACCAAGTAGCGAATTCTTTCAGTACCTGCTCGAACTAATTCCCCAGCTTCCTTTCGTGGGCTTCGTTCATATTTCCTTCTCAAGGGACTGTTAATTCTAACATGATGATTTGCTTGTACTTTTCAGAATAAATAATCATATCTGGACGAAGCTTATTTTGTATTATTTCTGCTTGCCTATATCTACTCTCAATTTCCAACCCAGGGCAGAGCTGAGGTGGGATGTTTTCTTCTCTGCGATGTCTTTACTTTTTCCCCGGCTCTGACAAAATGCATCGTCTTATTCAGTTCATATATGTTTTGTTTTAGACTCCTTGATATTAGTGTTGCAAGGACTCCTAACACTTTATCGTGACGCCACCGGTACCTGCCCTCGTTTAGTGCCTTGGGGCAACCATTCTTCTGACACAATGGACAAAGTGGAGACTCATTCTTTACCCACGTGTGGAGGTTTGTAGGGCTGGGCAGTGTATCATACACTGCCTGCACAAGGAAGCTTGTATTACTGGGATTGGTATACCAGAGATCTGTTTAGGAAATCTTCCTTTTTTCCAGGTTTCCCCATCTCTTCGAGGCTCCCTGTTGGCTTCAAGTCGCCATTTTACTTGATCTGATTTCCTTCACACCCGCTCTTACTTCATATTGAAGACTGTTTATGATTTTTTCCTTTTTCCGTTCCCTCGTGGATTGGAGCAGTAACCTAGGCCTGATTTTCCCACTCCTACTGTACATACTAGAGTTTTTTTCTTAACCTTTGCTCTGCTGTAATCAGATCGTAGGAAGCCTTCCACTTTCTCCCAGTTCGAACCTCAATGCCTGCTTCTGCAACTTTAGGATCTTTTGAATCTCTATATAGGATTACTGCCTTCGTCTTCCCCAATTTAAACTCTTCCACTAATCCTCTGAAGGAAAGTCGCAATGTATTAGAAACTCCATACAGAGCTGCACTGCTTAAACTCCTCGGTAATCCGAGCCATCTTCTCAAATATTCACTCACTTTTTTCCTCCATCTTCTCAACTCTTGTCACTTCATATAACATCCTGTGGCCACAGAATCTTTGGCAGAATGTTAAGTTGGTATATCCATGACTTAAAACGGCTTGGTAGACCTGATTTGTCCACTTTACTCAACATTGCTTCGAGGTCTGAAAAACATTTTGGGGTAGTATCAGTATCTTTTAAATTAGCATTGAAAATTTTCCCCAGAAACTTGACTGTTTTTTTTTTTTTTTTTTTTTTTTTAAATGGCGGGATAATAGTTTCTGCAACTTTGAAACGAAACATTTCTATCACAATCCCTCTCTTCAGTACTAATGACCTCAATTTTTTCGGTTTAAAATTCATTCAACTGTGGATATAGTCACTGTCATGTCATCCATATATGCACGAATTGGGGATTTTCATACTCTGTTTTTTTCATCACTGGACCTCGACACTCAACCTTTGCTGATTTTACTAACATGTTCATTGTTAAGGCAAATAATATCACTGAGATAGTTCATCCAGTTATAATTCCCCTTTCTAGCCGATGCCAATCGGAAGATATCAAATCAGTGGTTGTTTTTATGTTAAAATCATTATAATGAGATTCTTTACACAAATAGGAACATGGTATCTTCTGAGAGCTTTCTCGACCAATTAGTGAGGAACGGATCCATATACATTAGCTAGGTCCAACCACAGTACGATGAGATCGATGAATATTCGGACATCTGTTATAGACACTATAGGGAACGCCGCTGGGTTCTGGGACCGAAGCTGATCTAGCTGCCGATATGACCTCCTTTAATTCTTTCATGGTGGGTGCCCTCAAGTCGAAACCTGTTTCTGGTGGTTCAGAGTGCACGATTGCATCGTTTTCGCCTAGATTTTTTCTTCTCTCTTGGTCACTGAATATTTCTTGTAGGAAAGAATTTATTTCTTCCGCCTTACACTCAAGATTACCATTTCGATTATCTCCGACTAACCTCTTTGTAAAACCCAAATTGTTTGAAATAAAGGCAGATCTTTTGCTAGTCCTCTCTTTCGCACGTTTTCTGTAATTTTCTGCTCTACGAAGAGTTCTAAGATTTTTTCCTCAATATATCTCTGAGCTCCGAAAGAGGTACTTTTTCCATCTCATTTGCTTGTTTGTATTGTCTGTGAAGATTTTGGCTCGTGTCTCAACTGGTGAATTTTCTTTTCTCGACGGTTATTTCTGTGTCCTTTCGTGTGTTTCATTTGAACATAACCGAATCTCTCCGACGCATAACTAATGATGTTAGTCGTCATTATATATAATCTACTATCTGCATCTCCTTTCGATATCTTTCCTAAAATATCACTGACATCCTGATCAAACTATTGCCATTCTTCCTTCTGGTGTGCAGTGTGCCATTTAATCCGTTTTCTGGTTACTCTCTCTGGATTTCGAGAGACCGGCACGTGGAGGGTCTCGGCTCCGTGGCTATCCTCCACTTCCTGGCTATCCTCCACTTCCTGGCTATCCTCCACCTCTGCCTCACCAGGGAAATTACCTGTATGTTGTGACTGTCCCCCCCCTCTCTCTCTCTCTATCTCTAAACATTTTGTCCTGGTCTGGTGAATTTTAAGACCACGCGGGTTCTTGCATTCCTTACCGCAGATGCATTTCACTTTCGTAATCCGGGTGTAATCCTTGGTCGAAAGCACTTCATCCGACCTGATGGAGATTTCATTCTACTTCCCTCTCGGAGTCCCCCGGGGGTATTAATTCGAAAAGACAATTTTCATTAATTATATTTCTTTTAGGCATAAAGTAGGCATTGAATGTTTCCAAAACTGAGTCGTACACATTTGTATCTTCTTGTTGTGAGAAAAAAATGTCCGTAATATATTTTTGGCTTCGCTTCCCATGCAATATATTAATGTACTTACTTGAGTTTTGTTGTTTTCTTCCCAGATTTTCGATGTTTCTCGAATACGATGACATCTCTGCGACCATTTCTCTCAATGTTCCGGGTTTGTAAAATCAAACGGCTCTGGTGTAGTTCATTAAAAAAAAAATGTAGGAAAACGTTTTACCTGTTATTTGTTTTATGATTTCAGGTTCGAGAAATCGTCACGACCTTATGGTTCTCCTGGAAAATTCCAATAGACTCTCAGAAAAGGCATTAAGTGAAACTCGGGAACTACTGGAAATTTTAATATCGGCATTGGATCTGAAGCGTTTTCGAAATCGGATTGGAATTGCTACGTACACAGGTGGTGTCGATGTGATCAGTCAACTCGGACAGATACGGAACAACAGTAAATTGCTCCAACAAATACGTAAGATATTTTCTTTTTCTTTTTTTATAATTATGTTCACCCTGTACAAGATCTGAAAGGTAGAAGGTTGCGGAGAAAGTGGCAAAGTTTATGCGGATATTTAGTGAAGATAACGGTTAACAGTAGACTTAAACGCATTAAGATTGTAGTGATTGGGGAAACATCTTCTTGGGAGTCAGTTTTCACAAAAGAAATTCGTGAGAATAAGTTACTTGAGTAGAATATACATCTCACCAACGGAATACGCTGGGAATGTGCGTGGTTCGTTACAATGTGCGTAGCATGGCGAGTCTTAGCCGTGGGGGTTAGATCTGGTGGAACTAAGGAATGTAGTTCGTGTGAGCACTTTCCATGAAAATATCGATAGAGCAGCGAGCGGCTTGCGACGTATCGACTGTAAGAAAGAGGTTATAAGAGGGAAAATAATTCGTTGCTCACAAGGACGCGGAGACGCTTTTGAACTTCATCTGTACTGGAAAGTGAAGACTGGGCAGCTTCTGTCCATATATGGCAACAGTACGCCACTTTTGGTTTGATCTAGCTCCTGTAAATGTAGAGGATAGAAGGAGGAGTTAGGTATTTACTGGAGTACTACAGGAAACCGGACATTATATTTACATATAAGATATTCACTAAGCTTGCCCTAACCAGGTACTGGGATACGGTGAGAATCGAACTTATTACACGAGCGGCCGTTTGCAAGACCTCTTGTAACTTTCGGTTTCAAACAGATAGCTCGAGCTCGCAAATACGCACTCTAGTGAAACTCATCGGAGTGATCACACGTCGCTAACAGACAACAATGCATTAGCTGTCGACGTCTATAGGCAGATAAAATATAGATAATACTCTGGCCAAAGATAACAAAAATGGAGTATACATTTAAGACTGATTTTGCCTTACTTTCAATTGTGACCTGATTATGTTTAATCGAATTTACCCCAAGCAAGGCAGTAAAGTCACTAAGACACAAGAAAAAATTAAAAAAAAGAAACATTATTACCGAGCGAGAACAATGGAAGTGTAATCAGGAAGACAGTAGATAATGATTGACATTGCATTTAAATTTTTGAAGATCAAAATTGGTCGGAAAGTATGGAGCCGGAAGAGAGTTCCACAAGCGAGAAGTGCAATAGAAGAAACTGTTAGCATAGAACTTACGGTTACATCTAGCTAATTCAACTGTAAAATAATGAGACGTTGTTGCCAATCTAGTACTGTGCTCAAATTTATAAAGTCTCGATACCATAGCGAAAAGTTCATCGGGAACAATTACATCTGAAATTATTTATAGAAAAGTCACAGGGAAACAACTTTACGTTGGTGGGAAAGTGAGGGAAGACGATACGCATTGTCACAATCAAACTTCTTCACAGACCTAAAGGCTTTGATGTCTCTGGCCGAATATTTGACATAATTCAGTCATTTTTAATAAATCGTGTAATGAAGAACGTGTGTTGAACGGTTATGCTTCTAGATCATTTCACATTCATGCAGGTGACACCCAGGTCTCTATCCTTGGACATGTGTTGTACTATTTACTATTGTACTATTTGCCTCATCAAAACTGACAATGTGTATACCAGTTTTCATCTGTAACTAATGTATCCCTGGTAAGTTAGTTATGTGAAAATAATGGTTTGGCCAGTTGCCACATCACCCAATTCTTTCACTTGTGATAGCTAGCAATGGATAATATTGCAAAGATAAATGGATTCATGCCTTTCTCAACGGCATAAGACTATGTCAACATGAAGTCAACTGCAATTCGTAGTCTGTTTATGCTCTGTTAATATGACACCGTGATCCGAAGCCACATAAGCGATTTTGATTGGATTATGTTTCGACTTGTCACCCTTCTTGGTTCGTTTAATGTCGGATTGTTCCATGTTCTCAACAGTGAGGATCGAACTCACTACACAACAGTTATGGTCAAACAGATTAGCCTCGCAAACCATTACTACATGCCAAGGCGTCTATAAGCTGGGTTGAATTTACGATATATCAACTCTTGTTAGATTGTTTAATGTCTAATTTCTGTTTGGGATATTTAATGTTTCGTTTTATTTAAGCATTTAAAAATATTCTAAGTAATTTAATATTTTATTGAATTCTGTGTACTTTGGCTTTATTGTCTAACTTACGGAAACACTTGTTGAAGAAATGTTAGAAAATGCCAAATAAATTTTAAATTTACGATAGTTACCGCTATTATCTTCTGATAATGTAGTGTATGGGCGACCGTATTTACAAAAATAGTCGCGTTTATACATACGCATATATTTTTAATATACTGGGGATCACTGACTTGTAGCAAACTTTTCTATTTATGATTAGCAAATACTGTATCCATTTAATAACAATATCGTTTGATCACTACAAATTAATAAAGAATTTGAAAAAATTTTAAATTTTTTTAATATTATTCTAATTCAAATTTAAAAAAATGAAAATGTAAAAATTCATTATTCATTGATTTTCTTCTTAAGAGAGTAGTTTCCATAATGTATTATATTTATAAAGATAATTAAAGGCATCTCTAATTAAATAATGTCTTAGCTTGATTGCATCTTTTATTTCAGGATTCAAAACAGATTTTCTGTAACATGGGTTCTGTTTGACCAAAGAAATTTTATGAATTAAAGTTTCCGATGAATTGTCCTTATAAATAATATAAACATCAAGCCCTACAAAAAGAATTTCCCAAAATAACATATAATCTAATAATCGAAACTTCTTTTGCTCATTCCACTTAAGAATAACATAAACGTTTTAATGATAAATCATTGTTTTTATTGAGATTGTTGCATTTTTTCAGCATGTATGTTCAGTTTTTAACAAATTTGTGGAGGTGCTCTCTATATATATATTGTTCAAAAATTGTTTTATGCTGTCAGCATCGGACATAGATCATTTTCAGATATGGATTGTGGAGACATAGTAATCAACACACACACTTATATATATATATATATATATATTGTTAAATATAACAGACAACGAATGTCTATTATATTCGATCTTGAGCCGTTCTAAGGTTCGTATAGATGCTTTAATTTTGGGAGAAAAAAAGACAAAAATTGGCCAACATTTTATTTTCTCCCGAAATTAAAGCAACTATACAAAGCTTAGAACGGCCCGTGATAATAGACATTCGTTGTCTGTTATATTTAACAATATATGTTTGAATAATGATCCCCAATACACTATATATATATATATATATATATATATATATATATAATACTACAACCCTAATGTTGTGTGCATGTATGTATTTTCCAGAGATAAAGCTTAAACGATACGCAACGACCCAAGTTATTTAGAAGCATCCTGTACCTTGTATCCCAGTACAATGCAGTACCAAATTTCATTCAAATTAGACAAGCGGTTCTTGAACCAGTGTCGGTTTTTCTGTTTTTATGCATTTTTAATTAGAAATTCCTTTTTTTATTTTCAATACACATTCTTATATTATATACTCATATATAAACAAACACTTGCATATTATATCCCAACTATTATGTGTGTGAAAAATAATAAATATTCATAATACATTATAACAAGACTATTAGATGAATTAAAATATACATAATCCAACATATTTATACAATTCCCTACACTACATTAGAACTTTTTTTATAAAAATATCTCGGGTGTTTGGCAATTACTTTACAAGAGGATGTGTTGGTGTGTCATTGTAAGACGTAATCTGTGTCACTGAAAAATTGTGTCACATGATTTGATGTTAAATAAGTAAATCGATGCACTGTCGCTGTCGTTACATATTTTGCTGTCGTTACATATTTTGAAATAAATTTGCGGAATAAATAAATATGTACAATGCAAAAAACATAATTATTATTTTAAAAAAATTACCTAAAATAATAAAAGTATACAAGAAAAAGGCATCCATAAGTAAAATATGAATTTCACTAATGAGACGTTTACTGTTTTTTCTTGTTTGTTTTAAATAACCTTCAATTTTGAAAATTATAATATCATAAGTACTAAAATTGCTACCCTTACTGAATGGGAAGGCCTTTACTTTGATATCAGTTTGGGATTCCATTCTAAAGAAAGTAAACTTTTTCTTATTAATTTCTTATTGCGTTTGCTCAAAGTTATATTGTATAAAGTGAATAATTATTACAATAACTCGAATTGCAAATACAAAGTAAAATATGTGTAATCAATAATAAAATGCAAATCTCATCAACGCCATTTTCTTATCACCACTGACATATTAGTGACAGATAAGGCTCCTAACAAAAACCCTTGATAGGAAATAGATCATTTGTGAGATGAAATGTCTGAGGAAAGCATTGAACAAGAGTAGGCGAGACAAGATCAAGAATGAGGCAGTAAGAGATATTGGTAGGAGCAATACCAATCATACAACACATCGAACGAAGGAAGATCAAGTGGTTCAGATACATCAATCGTATGCCTATCAACCAACCAGTGCTACGAGCATGCACCCCCAGGTACTCTGGCTGGAGAGCCAGAGGCAGACCAAGAAGACGCTGGCAGTCACTCTCAGAGTCGACATAATATCTCTTCTCCAGGCCACTCGCCTTGCCGCTGACAGACAACTGTCTCCCCGCGACGCCTAACAACACAAGCGGAAGGAAAAACCGAACTATATATATATATATATATATATATTCGCTATGAATATATTCTTTATATATATTCGCTATGAATTGAGCACAGTGATAGCCGGTAATGATTATATCTCGGATATGATGCGTTAAAAATTCCCTGTTACAAAAATGGGGTATATGATCCCGGGGGTTATAAATTATTGACAATTGGAAGATGCTCAATATATTGTTCCGAAATTGTCCGCTTATGCATTTCGCCGTTTAGGCTTCATTAGATCGAAAGCAGAAAACTGAGTTGTGTATTTGTGTATGTTTATTAAATAATGAAATCTCATTATTTTTTCTCAAGCTGGCGTTGTTTGTGACTAAAAAAAATAAAAAATAAATAAACATGCACAAATATACACACGCACGCAAAAAATGATTCAAAGAGATTTTTTATGTTAGCCCAAACCAAACATCGCCCCAGTAGTTTGGGAGCTTTGTCAAAAAGGATATTAACTGATAGTCGAGAGGTAGACAAGAAGGGACCGTTAGAGAAACCTGAATGAGAAGAGAAGGACAGAGAAACCAGTCATACATGTCACCTTAAGTTAATTTGTAATCAGCTTAAGACAGCTTGTGATAGTCCCCAAAAGGACAGCGGATTAACGTCGCATCTATTTCTAAAACTGTCACCTACCGAGTCGAAAAGGACTTTCTCCCGTCTGCTAGCAAAATCTGATTTTTAAAATGTTACCGAGGTGAAAATGTCTTTCTCCTGACTGCTACCACGATCGTACTTTTGCTAAACCGAATATCAAGCAATCACTTCAATCTAAATATATAAATGAATATATATTATTTGTTTATACCTTTCACTACAGTTTTTGACTAACTCACATTGACAAATCTCCACAAATTCACAAATATTTCAATTTGTTTACTATTAGTAATTATTGTTTACTTAGTAGCCATCAGTTTCTCTACAATTTCCCCATTACTTGTTTGGAACAGGACTCCTCCATTTGTACGGGTGCCTATGTGTATGGATGTGTAATTATGTGTGTATTTTTTGTGTCTTGGTTGGCGCGTGTGTATTTATGTAGATTTAAATGTTTTCAGGATCATGTCTTTTTTAACAACAGAAATTCCAAATAATGTTTGAAAAGTAAATTTTTAGCCACCACTTCCCATTTTCTGATGACTTCATCGGAATTGATTTTCACTCGATCACAGAAAAGAGCTGAAAGTCATTTTCAATTAAATTATGAAATATGTTCATATTTTTCAGAGGAAATGAAACCCAAAAGTGGACACCCGTATATTAACCAGGCTTTTCGTCTAATCCAAAATACAATGCAGGTAAAGTTTTTTATTTTTTTTTATTAGTATAATCGCCACAGCATTAATTCCTGAGAAATGTTAGTCTTTGTTTTTAAAAAATTCATACCAGTCTAAAGTATACTATTTAGTAATGCATTCATATTACACATATATATGATTGCCATCGAGTTTTTAATTGCCATATTTTTTCAGGACATAAGACATCATGGTCTTCCACAGATTCCTTTCCTTCATTATCTGTGAATTGCCATGACTATATGGAAAATATATTGAAGTAATTTACTGTTACCTTTCCACTGTTTTGAATTCATAGTAGTCTATCCCTTAAAATGGCTGTCAGCCAAGACTTTTAAGTCCAGTCAACACTTCCGGTTTAACCAAGAGATGGAATCTTCAAACAAATACTTGAACCTCTAGGGCATAGATTAACATTGTGCGTTGAAGTCCTGGGCAAAACAGTCTGCTGTCTTCCTCGCGGCAAAAGATCCATTTTGGGCGAGGAATTTACTTCTTTATTTCTTTTATTTCTAAGTATTTTAGTCTACTCATATCTATCTCAGTCTGTTAATCTCTCTCTTTCTTTCTCTTTCTGTCTCTTCAGCCACGGCATCCAGACGATTTCGGTCCCTTCTAAAGTATACTTCAACTCTATATTTCTAACGTCTCTGCCTCAACTCTGAAATTATATTCGCTAATTAAATCTTGATCTCTTCAAGTCTAGAGTTGTTATTATCCGCTTTCTTACACTAATACAACTGCACACAGTAATCCTCTACCTCGGGTGGCCCTTTGACCTTGGATTGCGTGAGCATTAATATATATATATATATATATATTTATATATATTACACTCTCTTTCTCTGTCTGTTTTCTCTCTCTCTCTCTCTCTCTCTATATATATATATATATATATATATATATATATATATATATATATATAACTAATATATCACTCGGCTGATTCACGTTGCCTTTAGTATCTTGACTCGAGAGTCTTGTAAACCGACCCTTCAATCCAATCTTCAGGGAGTACCAGCAATTGACTGCTTATACTTCTTGATTTTTATTTTTTATGCACTTATCATTAATTCAGTTTTTTTTTTTGAATATATCTAGAATTTATACAAATATAATGTTTGTCATTTAAAAGATTGGTGTTTCTTTCAGCATCCCAACTCCAGCAATGACTCCGCCCACTCGTTAAGGGGGTATCAGCAATTAACTCTTTATATTTTTCGCTGTTTTTTATATATGATTTTTTTTTATTTTCACAGTGTATGCGTGTATGTGTGTGCGTGGGCTCGCTCATGAGTCCACCTACGCACATGTGCTTACGTGTAGAATGACGTCTTTCTTACCTATATATATATATATATATATATATATATATATATATATATATCTTTGTCTCTTTCGTTAATTCTTTTTTCATTTCTATCGATCTATCTGATTCTGATTTTACCCATCGGGTGCAACTAACTAACACCATACGGAACATTGCATGAAGTAATGTAAAAAATGACCACTGTTTAAGGGTTAAATAAAATTGTTTTGTTTGCTTTGCAAAGGACTACACATAATATTCGTTATTTCTGATTAATGGAAAGGTACTTCTTGAGGAGCATTGCCAAGATAAGAGATTATGTTGAAAAAATAAGTATTTGCTTTGCAAACGAACTACTCTCATTAAGCTATTAAGTTAATCACTTGTCTACGTACACTGGATTAATGTCAGAGTGGAGTAAAGGATAGCGGTTCGGATTGAGGAATCGGAGAGCCTAGTTCGAATTCCAGTCGAATCCACTGGATTCACTTACGTGCTAATACCCTTGAAAAAGGTATGAATCCTCTTCTTCTTCCACCCAGCGATGGGTAAATAGCAGGACAGACTGGGTTCTGTAGCCTTGGATTACAACTGGTCTACCGCAGAAAGAAATGGAAAACTTACTGCGGGAAAAAATCTGCCTCGTCAGTCATGTATCGAAAGATACATGTTCGCCTAATCGTGTATCACGCATGACACAAAACTGACTACTCTTGAAGGCTGTTAACAGTGAGTTAAAGTTTCGTCAGGACATTAATGCATGTAGCATTAGAGGTGGAAACATATACAAAGAAATCACTTGTTTTCTCAGAAAATGCAGTCAATATTTTAAACTAGAAAATAATCAATACGTCATCATGAATATTTAACTATCAGTTTGTAACGAACAAGAACATTGGCCTCGAATGGTTAGGGTTTGGGTTCTATGTTTCTGAGGCCGACATAGAATGATAGATACGAATGCATTATGCAGCAATTTTGTTGGTTACAGTCATGTTCTCAGGTGTCACTGTTAAACCCAGACAGGTGAGTTAAAATTTATATTACTAGTCTTTCGTTGAATAGTTGATTAAAAAAAGTTTTTTTTTCTGGGAGTTAAAAGTACTTGCTACTGATTTAGATAATTTTAAAAGTTGTTATTTGAAATAACTTTAGATTTATAATCACAACTTGATTAGTTTCATATTGACTAAAACTTTTCATTTTTTTTAACCCTTTCACTCCAAGCAAAGTAATAATTCCAATAGGCTGCACGGGGTTACAGGGAGTTAAAGAGAATGAGAAGATTTTAGTGAGAAGTGAGGCAAAAATAATAAAGGAACAGGGTTCTGGAAAAGAGAAGATGGCGATTGACGTTGTCTTTAAATTTTTGAAGATTTTAGTTATCAGCAGAAGTAACAAATTGGAAAGGAGTCCACAGGCGAAAAGTAACTATCAGAATATAGCAGACGGTTGCGTCTAGCTAGTTCAACATTAAAAAGTGCGACTTAACTTCCAATCTAGTAGTACGCTTAAAGGGAAAGAAGCTCATTAGAACAGCTGCCATGAAAATATTTATAGAAAAGACAGGGAAGCCACGTCACGGCGGTGGGAAAGTGACTGAAATCCAGATGCCAGGTCTGGACCGATAACATTACAGACCATTCTTTAAATAGACGGATGGTACGAGACGCTTATGAATTTAAGCGGAGCACTAGATTGGCGCCAAGCTCTCATTCTTATAAAGCGTATCCAGCTACGAGAAAATGTATAGCTGTCAGCAACTCGAAATCCCATGAATACAAATTAGAGATGTTTAAATCAAACAGCAGAAGTTTAAATATCTGGGAAATGTTTTAAGATAGGATGTACCGTGCATTGCAACAGCAAAAAATGTCTTCCAAAAAATAAGCAAAGTATAAAAAAGAAGAAATTTTACTTTAAAACAAAGGAAGAGTGCTTAACTGTTATGTAACATCGGTCCTGCTTTATTACAGAGAATGTTGGAACAGATCAATTGATTTGTTTTTTTTACGGTTTATCAACTCTTTGTGTGTTATTTAAAGCCGAAAAACATTTTGGATTCTAGGAAGTCGCTCACAGTACCTGGTGTTCCAAGTGGTCTCGTATCTGACAGAACTCGACACTGCTTTAATCCCGTTGATCGAAACAGAACCGGTCTTTGACCGTAAAGCAGATGAAGAGAAGAGGAGAGAGGAGGTAACTGAAGGATGCTGATAATAACATGAACAGAGCATTAAAAGAGGAGGAAGTTTTAAGGAAAATAGAAACGAAAGGTCACTTATATTTAGAATCTGAAAAAGGCAATGAGGAAATACGGTTTAGCGAATTTAAGTACATATTGAAGACAAAAGGTACACAGGGTAAACAGCTAATAACCAATCTGTAGACCTTGTGTAAATGGACGGCAAAATAGGGATAGTAAAAACTGTGGAGAGCCATGATCACCCACGTCCTGAAGCAACACGTGACATAGAAGTAAACTATCAAACTGCCACCTTACTTAAATATAAAAATAAATAGATAGAGCGGGTAGGAGATGACATCTCCCGTCTGTGTAGCCCTTGTAAGACCCGCTCTGTTTCTCCCACTGGGTTCATCAACCCTTACATATGTGAAAGTTTGTCTCGGTTCCTTAGGTCTGATGATGCTGACTACTTTAATTATGTTAGCCTGGTTTTTAGGTTCATTTCATGGGGTATAATTTTTTTTTTTTTCCTTTCATTTCTTTTCATTAAGAGTGAACTTAAGGGCGAAATTTTCTTGGGGGGCTCTAGCGTTATCCATCTGATATCACACGGATCCGAACCATTGATTAATTTTAAGCAGGCTATCCCACCATTCTTCCAAATAAGAATCTACAATGTTATTGATCTCGACTTGGCATCTCAGCTTCAGTCACTTTTCCACCGCCGTAACGTAGCTTCCCTGTGTCTTTTCTATAAATACATTAATGGAACTTTCTTCTATGGTACTAGACGCTTATGAATTTATGCGGAGTCCTAGACTGGTGGCAAGCTCTCATTATTTTACAATTGGAATGGCTAGATGTTACCACAAATTCTATGATAACAGTTTCTTTCTCTGACTTCTCGTTCGTGGAACTGTCTTCCAGCTTCTTGCTTTCTAGTTAATTGTGCCATTTCTACAAATATTTTCAAAGTAATTGTTCTGATGAACTTTTCTCTATGGAACCTAGACTTTATAAATTTAAGCACGGTACTAGATTAATGGTTAGGTTTTACAGTTAGCTAGATATAACCGTAATTTCTATGCTAACCTCTAGGTACTGACCAGGTTCAACGTTGCTTAACTTCGGTGATCCTATAGGAACTGGTGTTTTAATAAGATATGACCGTAAGTCAACTACCGTCAAAAAGGTTTTCTATTTTTGCCTCGTGCATAGTACACTTCACGAAACAGATAATCGAAGGATTGGGTTACTTTTTTAAAGTATATCCCGAAGATCTATAGTCAAAAATTTATTAAAATGATTGAAGTACTTGACTCATCCTAGTGGACCTTGCAGTCAGTATTATGTCAGAGCTTCTGAAAAGGTTACCCAAGAGATTTTCACTAGTGACATGGTCATAGAGGGCCTGAATGACTTGATGCCTTTTATGAGCCCATCGTCTATGTTGAATCCTCTGTGTCGTACCGTGTCCTCTCAGGACGTAGGCGATCATGGCTCTCCAGAACTTCTTGTCCCATTGCAGTCATTTTCTTATTTCTCCTAAACCCTTTTCAGTCATCCTTTAACTCAAATTCACTAAGTATGTTATGCGTTCTTTCTTTTATTGCCTTCAATCTGTCCTCTATCAGATTTTCTAATGTACGTAGAAAGCTCAACGGTCTCTTCCTGGTGTTAAGTAAAACTTTTATGTTTTCATTTTCTCTAAAAGTTTATCGCTGCTCACATAATCAGTTCATTGTATACTCAGCATCCTTCTGTAGAAACATATTTCTGTTGCTTTAAATCTCTTCTTCATCTTTGAGGAAACTGTCCAGTACTCACTGTCATGCAAGAGGAAAGATATCACATCAAATTTTAGTAGTCTTTTCCTTGTTTCTAGCGAAGTTTTTCTATTTGTTAGTACTCTGCTTAGCTTTTGCTATGCCAATACGCCTTCGAATTTCAATGTCACACTTTCGTCGTCTGTTTATGCCATACAATACAATAAGAGCAGTTTGCTGCAAGAGAATCCAGCACTTAATATGGTACAACTTATATTGACATTCAAATGTAAAACTGGATTTCCGTCCACCAAACAAACGTGTGCCCTTCACGGTAAGTGAAAGCATAAATCGGGAATAAAAGAAGTAAAACGGTTGAAGTACAACATCACAGTGGTTCTTTATAAACATAAAGGGTGGTAAAATTGGTTGGCTGGAGAGATTCATGAAAGGTGACCGATAGAATAAAAGAGACTACCGATACAAAAGATGTTAATCAAATTCTTCCAATAATGGTCGGACTGGAATTTAAAAAAAAAAAAAACAAACAACAAATGCAACCATGGCATCACCTATATAATTCTTATCGAATAGCCAAAACATATGTGTTGGTTTTGAAACTACTTTTTATAACTATCTTATTTACAATCAGACTAATGTCCTCATCTTTGTTGTTACTTTCGTAACGTTTCAACCATTGTCCCCTCCAGTCTTCTTCAGATATCTGTCAATCCTGGTAACTGTCAGTGTATTTCAAACAAAACACTTTATTTAATTCAGCGGGTAGGACTATTTTAATTTTTACTGTCAATGCCGTGAGGTGTTCTTTTTTTCGTGCTGCTCGGTGATTGCTAGTTACTGAGTCTGTACTACATGAACCAAAGACTGAACTCAGTTACTATTTGCCAAATGCCAAATATTGTGAAAAAATTGAAAGTAATTACAGACAATGATGGTAAAAGTGGTTAGGCAGAGATATTCCTGAAACGCACGGAAAAGTGACCAATAGAATAAAACAAAGAATGGTAGGGGATAAAATAAATGTTGGAGACTACCTGTGAGAAAGTCACCTTATTCAAATTCTTTCAGAAATGGTAGTGGGTGAAATAAAAAAGCAAGCAAAAAAAGCAGCTGTTAGATGCCTTATATAATTATTTTCCAATACCTAGATCAACAGCAGTTTTCGGAATTTAAAACTCTTTTTTTTGTAAGTACCTTATTTGCAATCGGGCTACTATCGTTCTCTTTCTTTTTGCTTGTACTCATTACAAACTTCTACACCTAGATAACAACTAGTAACTACAAGAAATGGTGAACGAACATATGACAAGAATTTAGTTACTATAAATATATTTATCTATTCCTGGCAGGAATTTCCACGTCCTTGGTGTCAACAAATTTGTCTTCTTGTCACTGGAGGGCGCGGACTGAACAGGGAGGATGTCCGAGAGGAAGCCATGAAAATCAGACAAAAAGGTGCCGACATGTTTGTCATAGGTATGTCTATAATCTTCCTTTGTCATTTCAAATAGAGTTCTGGGTATGATGATAGACTATATTTGGCACAGATTAGGGGATTCAAGGTTCAGAGAAGCGTGGAACCATCTTAATCGCTGTTGTTTCGAGGTTCACCCTAACCCGAGGTAGTAGCACCTGTTAGGGTTCTAGCTATGAGCAAATAATGAGCCCCCAAACAACAACACTATGAAAAAAATAAAAAAATACATTTTATATAAAAAATAAATTACCAACAATACATATTTATTGTAAAATTACAAACGTTCCACTTTTAAAACAAAATGCCCAGCAATATATTTTATAGCAGAATTACCAGTAATACATTTTTATAGCAAAATGAGCAACGATACACTAGTTGAGGGCGTTCAAAATAATTAGAATTCGGTATTAAATAACCCATAGAGGTTGATATGCCGCTAAACAAAACCAACCAATCAACCAACCAATATGAAAGAAATCTTTCCATGATATCAATCCATATAATATCGTACAATTTCTTAAAGAAATCAACCTCTATTCCAAAATGTAATTCCACAAAACTACAACATAAAATGCACATATCACCACCTCTAGCAATTATGTCCCCACAAATATGTATATACTCAAGAGCGGGGTATCATCTACCATGTATTGAATTGTGAAAGCAGAATAACATATACCATATTTTTATTACTTTAAAGCTTCATATTTCAGCATTAAATGACCCATAATAAGTTGACATGCCGTAAAACAGATGAAATCAAATCATGAGCACATATTTACAAGTTTAAATATATATGTATTTGTTCAATGTTACCAAGAGTGTAAAGTTTGTTATCTCACCTTGACCATATTCCTTCACAGCTTCTAATGCCAAAGCGCATTCCTCATATGTAGGTATTGTTTCTGCGACAATATAATCGGCACCTTCCTCTCTCGCCCATATTACTTGCTCCTTTATAATATAAGGGACAGTATTTCTATGAAGGAATTTTGATAAAATAAAGTCCAGAAATTATTACACTTTACCTTGCGTAATGTATCAGACTGTGACAATTGAAAAGAAAATTAAAACAACAATTTTAAACATGTCGGATGTTAACACTGCTAATGTCACCCTGACAAGCTGTCAAAACTCTATAGAAAATGCCGAACAAGAATAATACTACTACTAATAATATGGGATTTCAAGAGAGAACGAGATCACCCCCACCTCACCCGAGATTTGTAATTATTATTGCTAAACAAAATCAACCAATCATTTCATGTCGACAGATTTAGAAATATGTTTAGATGTAAAGAAACTTTATAAATGTAACAGGAATTGTACGATGTAAAATTAGAATAAAATTGAAAAGGTAATTGGACGCTATCCATCCTAGATAATTATAATGATTCCATTCCATATGGAACATTTATGTGTGTAAGAATAACATGCGCTCAGCAACGGTCTATAGGTGCACCTCTCAAACTCTAGATCACCAGAACGTGGCAGCTGATGTCCCTTACCAAATTCTAAAACCTTAATGGGGGAAAACTGTCTGGTTTTATTCAATATCTCAAACGCCAAACTAGTATTCTTCTGTCATCACCGAACGGGACCCTGAATGTTTGCCTATCGCAATGAATGGGTATTCTTTCAAATAGAACCCTTTCCTTGAACGCCTACTGAGAGTTAAGTGGAATTCGTATATACGATTCATCGCTAAACACACTGGAAAAATCCTCAATTTCCTGTACCAATCTAGTAAGTACTTGAGGTCTCCTGATATGCTTTACAAGAATCACTTCAGACCGAAAATGAAGTACTGGTGCTAAATCTGGGCTGAAGCTGCTCACTCTTCATTTCAAAATCGTTGTGTATGATGAATTGTTTTTCAGCCTACAGGACCTTTCCCGTGAACGAATAGTTACAAACCTCTCGCTAGTGTATCGTGATTTACGTGGAGAATACTCCATTCTTTAGTTCCACCAACTCTAACCCTCACATCTAAGACCCACCACACCGTGTATACAGAGTTGAGTCGCCATCATTCCCTTCGTATTCCATTAGTAAGAAAGAAGTTCCACTCTAACAACTTCTTTCCACAACTAACCGTTACTTTGAGGAATCGACTCTCAAGTGGATGCTTTCTCGATCACTGCAATCTCAACTTCCTCATGAATTTCACTTTTTACCTTACTCTTATCTCTTAGGAGGCAGAGTAGAGTGATAGTGGCTCGGATTGAAGAATCGAAGAGACGAGTTCGAATTCCAGTCGAGGTCATTGCATTCACTTACATGCTAATACCCTTCGGAAAGGTATGAATCCATCTCCCCCCCCCTCAAAAAAAAAAAAAAAGAAAAAAGGGATGTCATTTGGACATTATGAAATCTTTATATCATGGGTGCTTTTGTAAGATCCCTGGAAACATGTGGTATTGTGGATTGAATGGTGATGTATGAGTTCTTGTGGTGAATGAACAAAATGTAATGAATGAATGGGCCATGAATCTGATTAGTTAGGTTTAGGATAGTTAATGTTGACCAGCCTATCCCCACGTCCAATCCGGCCTTGTGATGAAATTGTTCATTTTTGGAACAATAAATATACATTCCTAGTATTTAGTCGAACCAACAAGTACAAACACCTTTGGGACAGGTAGGAATTTATCTCCTTTCTCTCTCTCTATCTCCAGCTAAGAGTTAAATAGCAGCATTGATTAGACTCTCTAGCTGTAGTAGGAACCAGAAAATCAACACTGAATTCAAAATAGTATATTGTCCTTGTTGGACACGTGCTTGAACTGTAACTAATATCCGCTCATCATAGTTTTATTAAACCTAGTTTGGCTCTGTGGCCGTTGAAGAAACACAAATCATCCGGTTGAAGATAAGAAACTGCTGTGAGGATGATTGTTTTTGATTTTATGAAATCATACTTTTACGTGAACGGATTGAAAAGCTCTTAACGCCAGAGCTGTGACATTTTGCATGCATTAATTTCAGCAGTTCTTATTAGTAACTTCATTGTTCATTTCCTGGTAAACTGCGATTTGACTGTTTAAAGAATACATAGAATCTAGAAACTTCTCTTGAGAATGAAGAAAATTTGAAATCACGCTCATATCTGCATAAAAAGGGTTTAGTTCACAGGGGCGTTCAGGCCGACATGATTGCTACATTAGGAGATGACATTCCAGCTAATTTAGATAATGCATAAGTGGGCAATTGAATTTATGAGCGGAAGGAGAGTCTTGATGATGACACATGGTCTGCAGATCCTACGACTGCCACTACCGAGGAAAACATTGATCATGTTCGCTACACAGTGCTGGATGACAGGGGATTGACTATAAATCAAATAGTCAATGCTATTAGCATATCCGGTGAGAGAGTTGAGAATATTCTGCACAATGAACATGGCATGACGAATGTTTCTTCTCTGTGGCTGCCACATTTTTTGATACTTGATCAAAAGCGCATCACACCATGGAAAATTTGACATTGGTTGAGGTAGATCTAGCTGGTTTTCTTGAACGTTTTCTAACTCAGGATTATTGTCTAGTTCATCACTTTGAGACCGAGGCAAAGAAGTAATCCACGCAGGAGAAACAACCATCCTCACCTACTTTAAAGAAAGTCACGGTCGTTTAATCTGCATTGCGTCTATTGAACGGCCATATTGTCAATGGAGAGTACTACACCAACTTGCTGTGGCCGTTACGAAAGACTATCTAGACCAATCGACCAGGAAAACTGCCGAAAGGGGTATTACTTCATTAGTACAATGTTCCAGCACACTTGGTGTCCTTGGTTTCAATGTCTGCTGGTTTGGAACAGGTTGATCAACCTATCTATTCTCCTGATTTGACTGTCATCTGGGAACCAGTATCACAGTGATGATAACGTCATACCTACTCTTGATAACTTTTTTGACCAATAGGATGAACAGTATACTTTGAAAAGTCAGATGTCTGTTTAACTGAAAAGAAAAAATGTAGTTATTAATAAGGAGAGTTGAAATTATTTCATGCAAGATTTCAAAGCTCTAGCATCACTCCTTCATACTAAGCCTATGAACTTTGCAGCCCACCCTCGTACCTGGAAAGAAACAATGCAGTTTTTAATAAGAAGTGTTGAAATTAATACATGCAATATCCCAAAGTTCTAGCGTCACTCCTTCATAGTCAGCCTATGAACTTTTCAGCCCACCCTTGAAAATGTATTCCCCGCCTCTCCCCACCAAAGAAAAAAATAAGATAACAGAACGTTGGATGTCATTAATTGCAAATCTTTGGCGGCCAAAATTATGTTTGGAAGATCATGCATCTAGTAAAAAAGAGTGAGCATAAGAAGAATTATTGGCTGCTCAAATTAACTATCATATTGAGCATGTCTTTACCTAGTGACCCGATCAAGTCTAGGACCTGTTATCTTCAGAGGTATGTCCGGTTATTATCTTGAGTGGGTATGGTGTGTAAAACCTTAAAACTCGTAATGAAACCAGGGCAATAACGCTGATGACTTGGTGCATTTTCATGATGCTTTTTTCGCTTGGTTGCGCTTAATTCTGATATTTTGTAGGCTGAAAATTGCAATTAACCCCAGTTCAAATAGATTTTATCCATATGATTAATTCCATTCATTCCATTTTTTTTTAGGTGTCGGCTGTAATGTCAATAGTGAAGAAAGCCAGCTGTTAGTCAATTGCAAGGAACATGACTTCCGGATAGCAACTTACGCGAACGTACAAGATTTTATGAATGAATTATTACATCGCGTTTTCTCCATAAGAATTGGACCGGATGCTGGTAAGATAGAAAAAAATAATTCTAATTTTAAAAACAATCAATCAATTCATGGTGGATCGATTAATTCATCAGAGACAATGATTTTTTAAAATAATTTCCATTCATAATTCCGAATGTATACAGTTATAAACTATTAATAAAAAAGCAACAAAGAACATAACGCTTCTACTACTGTAAACGTAGTTGTACGTTTTAATGAAACTTACCCTGCCTGTTGTTGACGTATATACATATTATCATATCACTATAAAACTTCTGTCTGTATGATTTATGTTATAAAGTAGTTAGCACTTAGTGCTATTACCAAATCACCGTAGACATATAGTAGCATATAATAAGACCTGCTTTGTGACATATTTTTTATTATATTGTCTATTGGGCATGGCGTTTAATTTATTATGTACTGAAGAGTAGGCGATCGAAACAAATATATATCAGTACCCATGAAAAATCGCCATCGGTATTTTATGGTGATTTTATTTTCAGTAAATAGCAATTTACTCTATTTTCAAAAAGGGGCCAATACAGTCAGGCTATAACAATGCAGCAGTGATAACGCAAGATTTGCAAATAAGAATTTGATGAAAGAATTAAAAAGTCAAAAGGAATGAAACATTTTTCATCATAACATCTGTTAAATAAAAAGCAACTTGATTGGTTTTATTTTGAATTCATAAATAAATGTTTTGTTTCATTTTAGAATGCAGTCAGACTGAACGTTTTAGTAAATGCGATGTGCTGGAGGTTTTGTGGACAATCTACCCACCCAAAGGTGTTGGACTTACTGGAGTGAAAAAATCACGTTGGATTCGACCAGTTATTGATGGTGAAGAAGCCTGGTCATTGTTGGGTACGTTAAAGTGTATTGCGTCAAAAGAATTGACTTGAATGACGAAGAAAATGAGCTCTTAAAAGTACCATAAATTTGATTTCCTTTTCAACATATTTTCTATTTCGTTTTTCTTTCAATATTGTCATTTTTCTAATAATTAAATACTAAACACTTCAGATATCTTGGCGTAAGGATCAGTTATAACAATTTAAGTAAAAGAGAACTGTTGTAGAGTAGTTTTCACAGTGGAGGCTTGTATTTCAATAAGTCGTCCTAAATTAGGTTCGACGTACAAAACGTTAGGAACTTGAAATAAGAGTTAATGACGCAGCAATCTAGTTGTCATGGTTGATACTTCAATGTCCGACATCGACTGACTCGCTCAACACCACTGAGTATTTATCGATCCACCCACGAGGATTGAATGTGGCACGAGGCCGGGTTTAATGTGGGTATCTCCGAGCCCGTAGGCTCGGCCAAAAATATAGCCTTTGAACCCGCCTAGACGGGTTCAGGCCCTGTCTACCTCCCCGGACGAAACCCCGCCCTTCGGCAAAGCCTCGTCCGGGTTCCTCTCTGCTAACGCAGAGAGTTCGACAGAAGGCCCGCGCAGTCAGAGACCGCTCAACACCACTGAGTATTTATCTTCTCACCCACGGAAAAGAATATGGCACAAGGCCGGTTTTTATGTGGGTTTTCCCGAGCCCGTAGGCTCGGCCAAAAATATAGCCTTTGAAGCCGATTAAACGGGTTCAGGCCCTGTCTACCTCCCCGGACGAAACCTTGCCCTTCGGCAAAGCCTCGTCCGGGTTCCTCTGCTTACGCAGAGAGTTCGACAGGAGGCGTGTGCAGTCAAAGACCGCGAGACGCCACTGAGTATTTATCTTCTCACCCACGGAAAAGAATATGGCACAAGGCCGGTTTTATGTGGGTTTTCCCGAGCCCGTAGGCTCGGCCAAAAAAAAATAGCCTTTTGAAGCCGATTAAACGGGTTCAGGCCCTGTCCACCTCCCCGGACGAAATCTTGCCCTTCGGCAAAGCCTCGTCCGGGTTCCTCTTCGCTTACGCAGAGAGTTCGACAGGAGGGTGCGCAGTCAAAGACCGCGAGACGCCACTGAGTATTTATCTTCTCACCCACGGAAAAGAATATGGCACAAGGCTGGTTTTTATGTGGGTTTTCCCGAGCCCGTAGGCTCGGCCAAAAAATAGCCTTTTGAAGCCGATTAAACGGGTTCAGGCCCTGTCCACCTCCCCGGACGAAACCTTGCCCTTCGGCAAAGCCTCGTCGGGTTCCTCTCTGCTTACGCAGAGAGGTCGACAGGAGGCGTGCGCAGTCAAAGACCGCGAGACGCCACTGAGTATTTATCTTCTCACCCACGGAAAAGAATATGGCACAAGGCCGGTTTTATGTGGGTTTTCCTGAGCCCGTAGGCTCGGCCAAAAAATATAGCCTTTTGAAGCCGATTAAACGGGTTCAGGCCCTGTCCACCTCCCCGGACGAAACCTTTGCCCTTCGGCAAAGCCTCGTCGGGTTCCTCTGCGTTACGCAGAGAGTTCGACAGGAGGCGTGCGCAGTCAAAGACCGCGAGACGCCACTGGGTATTTATCTTCTCACCCACGGAAAAGAATATGGCACAAGGCCGGTTTTTATGTGGGTTTTCCCGAGCCCGTAGGCTCGGCCAAAAATATAGCCTATTGAAGCCGATTAAACGGGTTCAGGCCCTGTCTACCTCCCCGGACGAAACTTTGCCCTTCGGCAAAGCCTCGTCCGGGTTCCTCTCTGCTTACGCAGAGAGTTCGACAGGAGGCGTGTGCAGTCAAAGACCGCGAGACGCCACTGAGTATTTATCTTCTCACCCACGGAAAAGAATATGGCACAAGGCCGGTTTTTATGTGGGTTTTCCCGAGCCCGTAGGCTCGGCCAAAAATATAGCCTTTTGAAGCCGATTAAACGGGTTCAGGCCCTGTCCACCTCCCCGGACGAAACCTTGCCCTTCGGCAAAGCCTCGTCCGGGTTCCTCTCTGCTTACGCAGAGAGTTCGACAGGAGGCGTGCGCAGTCAAAGACCGCGAGACGCCACTGAGTATTTATCTTCTCACCCACGGAAAAGAATATGGCACAAGGCCGGTTTTTATGTGGGTTTTCCCGAGCCCGTAGGCTCGGCCAAAAATATAGCCTTTTGAAGCCGATTAAACGGGTTCAGGCCCTGTCTACCTCCCCGGACGAAACTTTGCCCTTCGGCAAAGCTTCGTCCGGGTTCCTCTCTGCTTACGCAGAGAGTTCGACAGGAGGCGTGCGCAGTCAAAGACCGCGGGACGCCACTGAGTATTTATCTTCTCACCCACGGAAAAGAATATGGCACAAGGCCGGTTTTTTATGTGGGTTTTCCTGAGCCCGTAGGCTCGGCCAAAATATAGCCTTTTGAAGCCGATTATACGGGTTCAGGCCCTGTCCACCTCCCCGGACGAAACCTTGCCCTTCGGCAAAGCCTCGTCCGGGTTCCTCTGCTTACGCAGAGAGTTCGACAGGAGGCGTGTGCAGTCAAAGACCGCTAAACGCCACTGAGTATTTATCTTCTCACCCACGGAAAAGAATATGGCACAAGGCCGGTTTTATGTGGGTTTTCCTGAGCCCGTAGGCTCGGCCAAAAAAAATATAGCCTTTTGAAGCCGATTAAACGGGTTCAGGCCCTGTCCACCTCCCCGGACGAAACCTTGCCCTTCGGCAAAGCCTCGTCCGGGTTCCTCTCGCTTACGCAGAGAGTTCGACAGGAGGCGTGCAGTCAAAGACCGCTAAACACCACTGGGTATTTATCTTTTCACCCACGGAAAAGAATATGGCACAAGGCCGGTTTTTATGGGTTTTCCCGAGCCCGTAGGCTCGGCCAAAAAATATAGCCTATTGAAGCCGATTAAACGGGTTCAGGCCCTGTCTACCTCCCCGGACGAAACTTTGCCCTTCGGCAAAGCTTCGTTCAGGTTCCTCTCTTGCTAACGCAGAGAGTTCGACAGGAGGCGTGTGCAGTCAAAGACCGCTAAACACCACTGAGTATTTATCTTCTCACCCAGGGAAAAGAATATGGCACAAGGCCGGTTTTTATGTGGGTTTTCCCGAGCCCGTAGGCTCGGCCAAAAAAATATAGCCTTTTGAAGCCGATTAAACGGGGTTCAGGCCCTGTCCACCTCCCCGGACGAAACCTTGCCCTTCGGCAAAGCCTCGTCGGGTTCCTCTGCTTACGCAGAGAGGTCGACAGGAGGCGTGTGCAGTCAAAGACCGCTAAACACCACTGAGTATTTATCTTCTCACCCACGGAAAAGAATATGGCACAAGGCCGGTTTTTATGTGGGTTTTCCCGAGCCCGTAGGCTCGGCCAAAAATATAGCCTTTTGAAGCCGATTAAACGGGTTCAGGCCCTGTCCACCTCCCCGGACGAAACCTTGCCCTTCGGCAAAGCCTCGTCTGGTTCCTCTGCTTACGCAGAGAGTTTGACAGGAGGCGTGTGCAGTCAAAGACCGCGAGACGCCACTGGGTATTTATCTTCTCACCCACGGAAAAGAATATGGCACAAGGCCGGTTTTTATGTGGGTTTTCCCGAGCCCGTAGGCTCGGCCAAAAATATAGCCTTTTGAAGCCGATTAAACGGGTTCAGGCCCTGTCTACCTCCCCGGACGAAACCTTGCCCTTCGGCAAAGCTTCGTCCGGGTTCCTCTCTGCTAATGCAGAGAGTTCGACAGGAGGCGTGTGCAGTCAAAGACCGCGGGACGCCACTGGGTATTTATCTTTTCACCCACGGAAAAGAATATGGCACAAGGCCGGTTTTTATGTGGGTTTCCCCGAGCCCGTAGGCTCGGCCAAAAAAATAGCCTTTTGAAGCCGATTAAACGGGTTCAGGCCCTGTCCACCTCCCCGGACGAAACCTTGCCCTTCGGCAAAGCCTCGTCGGGTTCCTCTCTGCTAACGCAGAGAGTTCGACAGGAGGCGTGTGCAGTCAAAGACCGCGGACGCCACTGGGTATTTATCTTTTCACCCACGGAAAAGAATATGGCACAAGGCCGGTTTTTATGTGGGTTTTCCCGAGCCCGTAGGCTCGGCCAAAAATATAGCCTTTTGAAGCCGATTAAACGGGTTCAGGCCCTGTCCACCTCCCCGGACGAAACTTTGCCCTTCGGCAAAGCCTCGTCAGGTTCCTCTCTGCTAACGCAGAGAGGTCGACAGGAGGCGTGTGCAGTCAAAGACCGCGGGACGCCACTGGGTATTTATCTTTTCACCCACGGAAAAGAATATGGCACAAAGGCCGGTTTTATGTGGGTTTTCCCGAGCCCGTAGGCTCGGCCAAAAATATAGCCTTTTGAAGCCGATTAAACGGGTTCAGGCCCTGTCCACCTCCCGGACGAAACTTTGCCCTTCGGCAAAGACTTTCTTCGTCTGGGTTCCTCTCGCTTACGCAGAGAGTTCGACAGGAGGCGTGTGCAGTCAAAGACCGCGGGACGCCACTGGGTATTTATCTTTTCACCCACGGAAAAGAATATGGCACAAGGCCGGTTTTTATGTGGGTTTTCCCGAGCCAGTAGGCTCGGCCAAAAAAATATAGCCTTTTGAAGCCGATTAAACGGGTTCAGGCCTGTTCTACCTCCCGGGACGAAACTTTGCCCTTCGGCAAAGCCTCGTCGGGTTCCTCTCTGCTTACGCAGAGAGTTCGACAGGAGGCGTGTGCAGTCAAAGACCGCGGGACGCCACTGAGTATTTATCTTCTCACCCAGGGAAAAGAATATGGCACAAGGCCGGTTTTTATGTGGGTTTTCCTGAGCCCGTAGGCTCGGCCAAAAAAAATAGCCTTTTGAAGCCGATTAAACGGGTTCAGGCCCTGTCCACCTCCCCGGACGAAACTTTGCCCTTCGGCAAAGCCTCGTTCGGGTTCCTCTGCTAACGCAGAGAGTTCGACAGGAGGCGTGTGCAGTCAAAGACCGCGGGACGCCACTGGTATTTATCTTTTCACCCACGGAAAAGAATATGGCACAAGGCCGGTTTTTTATGTGGGTTTTCCCGAGCCCGTAGGCTCGGCCAAAAATATAGCCTTTTGAAGCCGATTAAACGGGTTCAGGCCCTGTCCACCTCCCCGGACGAAACCTTGCCCTTCGGCAAAGACTCGTTCGGGTTCTCTCTGCTTACGCAGAGAGGTTCGACAGGAGGCGTGTGCAGTCAAAGACCGCGAGACGCCACTGAGTATTTATCTTCTCACCCACGGAAAAGAATATGGCACAAGGCCGGTTTTTATGTGGGTTTTCCTGAGCCCGTAGGCTCGGCCAAAAAATATAGCCTTTGAAGCCGATTAAACGGGTTCAGGCCCTGTCCACCTCCCGGACGAAACCTTGCCCTTCGGCAAAGCCTCGTCCGGGTTCCTCTGCTTACGCAGAGAGGTCGACAGGAGGCGTGTGCAGTCAAAGACCGCGGGACGCCACTGGGTATTTATCTTCTCACCCACGGAAAAGAATATGGCACAAGGCCGGTTTTTATGTGGGTTTTCCCGAGCCAGTAGGCTCGGCCAAAAATATAGCCTATTGAAGCCGATTAAACGGGTTCAGGCCCTGTCTACCTCCCCCGGACGAAACTTTGCCCTTCGGCAAAGCCTCGTCAGGTTCCTCTCGCTTACGCAGAGAGTTCGACAGGAGGCGTGTGCAGTCAAAGACCGCGAGACGCCACTGAGTATTTATCTTCTCACCCAGGGAAAAGAATATGGCACAAGGCCGGTTTTTATGTGGGTTTTCCTGAGCCCGTAGGCTCGGCCAAAAAATATAGCCTATTGAAGCCGATTAAACGGGTTCAGGCCCTGTCTACCTCCCCGGACGAAACTTTGCCCTTCGGCAAAGCCTCGTCCGGGTTCCTCTCTGCTTACGCAGAGAGTTCGACAGGAGGCGTGTGCAGTCAAAGACCGCGAGACGCCACTGAGTATTTATCTTCTCACCCACGGAAAAGAATATGGCACAAGGCCGGTTTTTTATGTGGTTTTTCCTGAGCCCGTAGGCTCGGCCAAAAAATATAGCCTTTTGAAGCCGATTATACGGGTTCAGGCCCCGTCCACCTCCCCGGACGAAACCTTGCCCTTCGGCAAAGCCTCGTCGGGTTCCTCTGCTTACGCAGAGAGTTCGACAGGAGGCGTGTGCAGTCAAAGACCGCGGGACGCCACTGGGTATTTATCTTCTCACCCACGGAAAAGAATATGGCACAAGGCCGGTTTTATGTGGGTTTTCCTGAGCCAGTAGGCTCGGCCAAAAATATAGCCTTTGAAGCCGATTAAACGGGTTCAGGCCTATCTACCTCCCCGGACGAAACTTTGCCCTTCGGCAAAGCCTCGTCTGGGTTCCTCTCTGCTTACGCAGAGAGTTCGACAGGAGGCGTGTGCAGTCAAAGACCGCGGGACGCCACTGGGTATTTATCTTCTCACCCAGGGAAAAGAATATGGCACAAGGCCGGTTTTTATGTGGGTTTTCCCGAGCCCGTAGGCTCAAAAAAATATAGCCTTTTGAAGCCGATTAAACGGGTTCAGGCCCTGTCCACCTCCCGGACGAAACTTTGCCCTTCGGCAAAGCCTCGTCGGGTTCCTCTGCTTACGCAGAGAGTTCGACAGGAGGCGTGTGCAGTCAAAGACCGCGAGACGCCACTGAGTATTTATCTTCTCACCCACGGAAAAGAATATGGCACAAGGCCGGTTTTTATGTGGGTTTTCCTGAGCCCGTAGGCTCGGCCAAAAATATAGCCTTTGAAGCCGATTAAACGGGTTCAGGCCCCGTCCACCTCCCCGGACGAAACCTTGCCCTTCGGCAAAGCCTCGTCGGGTTCCTCTGCT
Source organism: Acanthosepion pharaonis (assembly GCA_903632075.3). Taxonomy (NCBI): domain Eukaryota; kingdom Metazoa; phylum Mollusca; class Cephalopoda; order Sepiida; family Sepiidae; genus Acanthosepion; species Acanthosepion pharaonis. The sequence continues at coordinate 620,763 of CAHIKZ030003932.1, forward strand.
TACGCAGAGAGTTCGACAGGAGGCGTGTGCAGTCAAAGACCGCGAGACGCCACTGAGTATTTATCTTTTCACCCACGGAAAAGAATATGGCACAAGGCCGGTTTTATGTGGGTTTTCCTGAGCCCGTAGGCTCGGCCAAAAATATAGCCTTTTGAAGCCGATTAAACGGGTTCAGGCCCTGTCCACCTCCCCGGACGAAACTTTGCCCTTCGGCAAAGCCTCGTCCAGGTTCCTCTCTGCTTACGCAGAGAGGTCGACAGGAGGCGTGTGCAGTCAAAGACCGCGGGACGCCACTGGGTATTTATCTTCTCACCCACGGAAAAGAATATGGCACAAGGCCGGTTTTTGTGGGTTTTCCTGAGCCCGTAGGCTCGGCCAAAAATATAGCCTATTGAAGCCGATTAAACGGGTTCAGGCCCTGTCCACCTCCCCGGACGAAACTTTGCCCTTCGGCAAAGCTTCGTCCGGGTTCTCTTCGCTTACGCAGAGAGTTCGACAGGAGGCGTGTGCAGTCAAAGACCGCGAGACGCCACTGAGTATTTATCTTCTCACCCAGGGAAAAGAATATGGCACAAGGCCGGTTTTTTGTGGGTTTTCCCGAGCCCGTAGGCTCGGCCAAAAATATAGCCTATTGAAGCCGATTAAACGGGTTCAGGCCCGTCCACCTCCCCCGGACGAAACTTTGCCTTCGGCAAAGCCTCGTCGGGTTCCTCTGCTTACGCAGAGAGTTCGACAGGAGGCGTGTGCAGTCAAAGACCGCGAGACGCCACTGGGTATTTATCTTCTCACCCACGGAAAAGAATATGGCACAAGGCCGGTTTTTATGTGGGTTTTCCCGAGCCCGTAGGCTCGGCCAAAAATATAGCCTTTTGAAGCCGATTATACGGGTTCAGGCCCTGTCCACCTCCCCGGACGAAACCTTGCCCTTCGGCAAAGCCTCGTCAGGTTCCTCTCTGCTTACGCAGAGAGTTCGACAGGAGGCGTGTGCAGTCAAAGACCGCGAGACGCCACTGGGTATTTATCTTTTCACCCACGGAAAGAATATGGCACAAGGCCGGTTTTTATGTGGGTTTTCCTGAGCCCGTAGGCTCGGCCAAAAATATAGCCTTTTGAAGCCGATTAAACGGGTTCAGGCCCTGTCCACCTCCCCGGACGAAACCTTGCCCTTCGGCAAAGCCTCGTCGGGTTCCTCTCTGCTAATGCAGAGAGTTCGACAGGAGGCGTGTGAGTCAAAGACCGCGGACGCCACTGGGTATTTATCTTTTCACCCACGGAAAAGAATATGGCACAAGGCCGTTTTTATGTGGGTTTTCCCCGAGCCCGTAGGCTCGGCCAAAATATAGCCTTTGAAGCCGATTATACGGGTTCAGGCCCTGTCTACCTCCCGGACGAAACCTTGCCCTTCGGCAAAGCTTCGTCTGGGTTCCTCTCTGCTAATGCAGAGAGTTCGACAGGAGGCGTGCGCAGTCAAAGACCGCGGACGCCACTGGGTATTTATCTTTTCACCCACGGAAAAGAATATGGCACAAGGCCGGTTTTATGTGGGTTTTCCTGAGCCCGTAGGCTCGGCCAAAAAATAGCCTTTTGAAGCCGATTAAACGGGTTCAGGCCCTGTCCACCTCCCCGGACGAAACTTTGCCCTTCGGCAAAGCTTCGTCTGGGTTCCTCTGCGTTAGCAGAGAGGTCGACAGGAGGCGTGTGCAGTCAAAAACCGCGGGACGCCACTGAGTATTTATCTTCTCACCCACGGAAAGAATATGGCACAAGGCCGGTTTTTATGTGGGTTTCCGAGCCCGTAGGCTCGGCCAAAAAATAGCCTTTTGAAGCCGATTAAACGGGTTCAGGCCCTATCCACCTCCCCCGGACGAAACCTTGCCCTTCGACAAAGCTTCGTCCGGGTTCCTCTGCTAACGCAGAGAGGTCGACAGGAGGCGTGTGCAGTCAAAAACCGCGGGACGCCACTGGATATTTATCTTTTCACCCACGGAAAAGAATATGGCACAAGGCCGGTTTTTATGTGGGTTTTCCCGAGCCCGTAGGCTCGGCCAAAAATATAGCCTTTGAAGCCGATTAAACGGGTTCAGGCCCTGTCCACCTCCCGGACGAAACCTTGCCCTTCGACAAAGCTTCGTCCGGGTTCCTCTGCTAACGCAGAGAGGTCGACAGGAGGCGTGTGCAGTCAAAAACCGCGGGACGCCACTGAGCCCAAATGTCGACCGCTACTCCTACTTATTATCCGTGGGAGAGTCTATTACAATAGAATAGGTATTATGGTATAACAAGAACAAAAAGAAATTGAATGGATTGTATCAGAGGTAGTTTTGTGCAACACCCGCAAATTGTTACGAATCTAAAACATCAAAATGAAAACGCCAGTCGTTTCCTTGAATAACCCCGCCAAATCGAGACTTTCATATGGATGTCATGGGTGATGCCAAATCTGATCAGAAATATGTAAACTGTCAGCTGCATACAATAACATTCTAGGATCAATGGAGAAGAAAAGCTTTGAGCGAATAAAGCCTGAAGGTGTTGGCAAAGATCATCTTTCTTTGAACGTTGTGGGTTGGCAATACAGAATCACGAAGAAAGAAATGTACCAAATAATAGAAACAACATCACTCTTGTTGGTCATGTTACTATAAAATATAGTGTTGGTGAGTTTACTATAAAAATGTATTGTTGACCATCTTACTATTAAATGTATTGTTGGTCCTTTTAGTATAAAATGTACTGTTGGTCATTTTACGATGAAAATGTATTAGCGCACTGGCTGCATACGTAGCTATGGAGACCGGTTTCCATCCTTCCTTGTGTTGATGGTCGTTTTCCTTACAATAAGTTTCATCCGCATTTTGACAAGTTTTCTTTTTAATCCTTAAATTACGTGCCAACAACAAAAAAAAATAATGTATCTTATTTGTCGTATCTTTTTATATCTATCGACTTTATTTTATTTTATTTTTTGAAATCTATTTTGCGTGCAGACGATGAAATCCTTAACAAGACTGACTTGAAATGTTGCCTTCGATTGGTCGTTAAATCAACACTGGAACGCGAAGGTTTCATCTACATCCCGTCTGATGAGCTGGCAGGAGTCACGAAAGTGACCGATCTGGAGACAGCATTGAAGCAAATGGAAGATTACATTCAGAAGAGAAAGAAAGGGGATCGGCAAAGAGCTAGGATTTTACAAGACGATGGCGAGTGATTATCTTTTATTAGGAGAGGACAATGGAGTCACAGGATGAGCAGGATGTTACATGTAGGCATTTTGTTAAGGTTATATCGGTCTGCCATAAGGCCACTAACATAGAGTCGCCAATGAGAACAGAATTCCAAATAACAACAATGGTCTATAGCACACTAATTTGACAGCTTTAGAAGATATACAGACTCGTTCACGCATAACACACACACACACACACACACGCACACACACACACACACAGACAGAGAGAGAGAGAGAGAGAGAGAGAGAGAGAGAGAGAGAGAGAGAGAGAGGATTAATACAGATTAAATTTGTCACTTAGCTAATTGATGTTATATTCAGCACCTTGACTCTAGAATCGCATAGATTAACTGTTTTTGTAATTGCTTAATCAACTCTTTAGGAGAATTAACTGAAGTTTTTTCTCATTTTCTGTCTACTTTATACTAAGTTTGATATATATATATATCAAGACAAAAGGAAAACGTTACGTCCCCCAAGGGACATTATCAAGGTAAATGTAGAGATTTTCGTTTGTAACTTGTATTTATAAACAGAAGTTTATAAATACAAGTTGCAAAATAAAATAACGTCTATCTCGATAAAGGTCCGCACCGGACGAAACGCGCTGGTAAAGAAATGTTTTCCTTTTCACTTTATTTATATTGTCTTTTCTTTGCAGATAATTTTATTTATAGCTGAATTACGTATATGTACACACACACGAGCGAACGAACACACACACACACACACACACACACACACACACACACACACACACATATATATATATATATATATATATATATATATATATATATATATATATATTATTAAAACGATTGACAAAGTACGGTAGTTAAGTCCTTTATTTAATTTTCTTGTGTTCTTACAATTTTCTTTTTTTCTGGACGTAAATTATATAGAAATTGCCCAAATGTTTCGTATGACCTGCCAACCTCTATCCACTGCATATCTACACAGCCACAACGTGTTGACCGTATATGAAAAATAAAACATTTCTATAATTCTAGATACATGCATAAAACAATCCATACATTCAGTTAAAAGTAAAAATAAAATCATCCTTGATAATGTCTAAAAGTATATTCGAAAGCTCTCGGACATACAGAATATTCGGATAATTTCTACGTAATTTATGTCCAGAAGAGAAGAAAATTATAAGAACATAGGAAAAATTAGATGAAAACTTGGTCACTCGTTTTTAACGAAACTTGTACAAAAGTAGGGTTGCTGCCCAAATACACAATGTGTGTGTGTGTGTGTGTGTGTGTGTGTGTGTGTGTGTATAAAACTATCAGACATTTGCCATGATAAAGTTCGTCAGAGGACGAAACAGGTCGGCTAACAAGTTTTTCTCACGTCTTTATTCATACACTGTCAAATATTTTCCTTAAATAATGTTTAATTTTGAAAAATATTATTTATTTAGAAAATAATGTATAGTCCATTAGTTATTAGAAGTAGAAAATTACTTTAAATTAGTAGGAATTGAAAATACGACTTATTCATATTCTGGCGACCCCTTTAAGAAATCTTTGTGCATAAAATTATAAATTAAGCTGCTAAAAAAAATTTATCATTGAAAAACCCAGACGACACGCAAAAAAAAAACGAATGTCATTGTGAGCAGGATCCCCATACTCCACCTTAACTTAATCTGATTTTGAAAGTAACTTATATTCGATACATAAGTTGCCTAGGGAAATTAATAACCAAACACCCCTTATCAAAATGATTGAATTTTCCTCGTAACCTTAACAGTTTAAAATATTAAGATTTTCTGTGCTTATAATGAAGTAAACTTCTTAATAGGTTATTCCAAAAATCGCTTGAAAATGGAATAGGACCTATACATTTTAAATTTAATTTTATAATTAAATTTAAAATTTTATCTGTCTATATTTCTGAGAGGAGGTGTGATGTACACTATTTACATTATTCCTCATTCCTCATCTTTGTTTCCATATTTATCACAAGGTTTCGGCCATTCTACGCTCCAGCCTTCTTCAGGTGGTTGGAATGTCGAACTGAACTCTTTATTTCACTTGCTGGGGTAGACTGTTCTAGTTCCACGTGCCATGTCTAATGGATGTCAGTTATCAGTTATCTCCTGTTAATTCCCTTTTCCAAGTTCTCCACGGTCTTAACCAGGTACTGAACTCACACTCTTTGGGTCCCGTCACTGGATCTAATCAACGCCTTTATCCACTGTGCCATGTGGCGGTGGAGAACTTGGAGAAGGGAATTAACAGGAGATAACTGATAACTGACATCCATTAGACATGGCACATTGAACTAGAACAGTCAACCCCAGCGAGCGTCTGTGTGTGAGTGTGTGTGTGTGCGCGTGCGTGTATTGAGAAAAACGGCACTCAATTGCTGAAACCCCCTGAAGAGTGGGCCGAAAAATTACGAATATTTAATCTGCGTCAAAGTGCTGAATGTCATATCAACCAGCTAATTGACATATGTTATTTGTATTATTCATATATATATATATATATATATATATATATATATATATATATTGCAAAACAAAGATTAAATATTAATAAATAATAGAAAATGGTTTTGTCATCAATATCAAAAGTATGATTAATATTTTGTGTGTGTATTTTTATTGTTATAAAGGTTATATTTAGTGGGCATATGTGTTTCAGTAGATTTTTTTAATCAGTGAGCTTAATGACTAGGGATCGATAATTTCACTGTTTAAAAGCCTGGGATGCTTACTCAATTATTTGCACCCATTAAATATAACATTTATAGAAATTAGAAATAATACTGGATTAAAAAATCCATTAACTGCTTGAAAGGGTATAAAAACGAACATTAGCAGATGTCCCATCAGGAGATGTGCATTTATTAATAGAATAATTGAGACTTGTTTTGTCATGGAGGTATCCCGTAGCCTTATTGGTAGATAGTACTTAGCTTGAAAGTGATTTTCCTGAATGAAATAAGGGATGTGGGTGGGTTTTTTTTCAGGAGGCAGATTTGCTTTAAAAGGACTTATCAGCTACACATTAATGTCACTTTTATAAAAAAGCAGGGACGTCTACTTAAACATGTGCACCCATTAAACATATCATTTATAATAAGAAGAAATACATCTATTTACATTTTGCGGACTGTTGCCCTCATCTTTATTCCCATATACGTTTCGGCCGTTTTACTCTCCGGCCTTCTTCAGGTAATTATAATATGAGTTCTGGTAAAAAATTGTTACTCGGGCATTAAGTCTATAGGTCTCAAAAATTCCCTCCAAGAATACATGACTCAGTGGATAAAAGTGACTTAAACCAAGGTGTTGTGATTTCAATATCTGGCGACAGAGGAAAGGAAAACTTGGAGAGTTTAGTTACTAAGATAAAATAACGGAAATAGAAAAGGCGCATGGAATTAGAAAAATCCACTCCCGGTTCGAAATTCTAACTAATATAGCTGAAGAAGGCTGGAGCTTACAATGGCTGGAACGTCGTGAATATGGAATATGAAGATGAGGACAACAGTCGGAAAAATGTAAATAGTGTAAATACTTACAATACATCATCTCAGATATATAGATGGATGGTGAAGAAATACGTCTTACTGCTTGGTAATTTGATATATTTATATTTACAGGGCGTCTATAATGCCCATGTGCAATTTACAATACATGATATAAACTATCTGTAAAAAGTATAAGAAAGATTGATATGTCTGTTTTTTTTTTCTCTTCGGAAAATGTATTCATTCTTTGTTTTACCTATTCTTTTTCATTTTCTTGAAATTTCAGAATAGCTTATTTTTTTGAAGAATTGCTGTTTGACTCCATTGGAATTCTTTTTATGGAATCATGTGAAAAGTAAACCTCGATCTTTAGAGGAATTGCAAACTAGAATAATTGATGTGATTGAAGGTATTACTTAAAATCAGATGCAAAATGTTTTCCGAGAACTACAGAATCGTATTGACCTTTTTTTTTTGCGTAATGATGGTAGATATGTTGAAAATGGAAGGTCCCAATAATATATTTAAATATTTCTCCTTTATTATCCTTTTTACAGATGGTTTCTGTCTTGTACAGGGTGAGAGGGATAAATCTGACAGTTTTTTTTAATGGAAAACAAAATTAATATCTCAACCCCAAATCAATTTATTGGAAAAATAGAAAAGTGGCATGTAGGTTATAATAACCAAAAGACTATTCGCTCAAAGAAGCCGCCCTCAGCATCTACCACGGCCTCAATCCGATTCCAGAATCTGGTATATGCGGGCGTCACGATGCCCCTAGGTAGAACCTCAAATGCCTCTTTAATCCTGTCGATCAGCTGGGCCTTGGTGTTACAGGCAGTGCGGTTGGTGTCTTTCTCAACCGTGACCCACACATAATAATCCATGGGATCACAATTAAGGACGTTAGGGGGTTAGACGTTGTGGCTGGTGATGTCGTAAAAATTGTCTGACAACCACTTCTGACTCTTTCTGGAGATGTGACGGGGAGCTGAATCATGCTGCCACACACATGGACTTCCGGTAGTCACCCTCTCCAACCAAGGCTTGACCGCGGTGTTCAGCAACTCCACATAATTACCAGAATATAGTCTGAAAACCAGTTCAAAGATGTGAGGTGACATAGCATCACCTTCACTGGAGACACAACCATAAATGATCACAGTTCGGGGAAAGTTGGTTTTTATGACACGAGGAACATCATATGGATTGTAGGCAAGCTGTTGAACAGCAGGTCCTGACAATAATTCATTTTCATTAGAGAAGGACCAGATTGTCCCTGGTTCAACAGGATGTTTCACCTTGTTCAGGAATTTCTTTGCCTTTCTCTTGGTTTTCTCGGGACTTTCTAAAAAAAGAAATTGACCGCTGGTATGACTGGTAACGGAGGTCCCCATTTGAGTCAAGGTTCATGGAAATTGCAACACCCAAAGCCCGCATTCGTTTGCCTGCATCTTCTGTCACTTTCTCCTGCAATTGTTGGATGAATTCTGGTGTTACTGAGGAAAACAGAGCGTATCTTGTGTTCTTTGCCTCATAGTTTCCGTTGCAGCTCTCTATTTCATGTCTCATTGTTGTCACCGGTTTTCAAAGAACATTGAGCAGCTGTCAGGATTGCAGCATTTTAATGCTGGACAAGAACCGTCCTGATGCAGATTAACCTTTTCCATTATACAGATGGTTTCCACTCATCCATGTCAGTTAACTTTGCGACCTCTAAAAATGTAGTGATTGTCATTCAATGTTTACAGATATTTCGAACCAATTGGAAATAAATAAAAACATTACTCTGTCAAATTTAACCCGAACACCCTATATTGTTGCAAAGCTACAAGTATTTTAAATTTCTATCATTTTTCATAACTGTATATTTATCTATGTATCACTATGCACATTTCACTGTTCCTGTTTCGTCATATCTATCTATCTATCTATCTATCTATCTATCTATCTATCTATCTATCTATCTATCGCTTAATATGATTTGAACCTTTTTGAAGACAGAGACAGATAAAAAAATCATAAAATATATTTATATTGGATAAAATCAAAACTCCCTGACACGTATATACAGGATGTTCTATAATGATGGGATACATTTTAAATGTAAGTATCTTGTATTATAAAAATGACATAGAGTATCAAATATATTTATTACATAAATGATATACAGGAGTTCAACGTATTATCTAAGATTTGAATATTACATCCCTGTGATAGTCACCACCACAAAGAGAACATACACGAGTCATTTCAAACGCAATTTGCATTGCCTGCCTCACGAAAGTTTGTAGCAGCACGCATGATCACCTTTCGGGGATTATACCCGTCTCTTTCCAAAATGCTCTTGAAATTTCCTTTGGGCTGAAACACTGGATCTTTGACTGGTGAATATGTTTTCATTACGTATGCAATTTCTTTTGCAGACTACGACATTATGAAGGTCCACCGTTAGTAAAAATGATATCAGGAAATAGAAAAATCTTAGATAATATTTTGAACTTTGTATATAAGATATATAATAAATATATTTGGTACTGAATATCATTTTTATAATCCAAGACATTTGCATTATGGGATACCCTGTATATCATCAGGCATAAGTTATCGAAGCAATTTGCAATAGAATAAGTTTACAAAAGTATCATAATAACTGGGCCTTATATTTATAAGGAAAATTTTAAAGGTGTTCTTTTTTTTTTAAAAAAAAGATTCTGCATATTGATAAATGGACAAAGCTACAATGTAATGAAAACATGTGCAAGTAACAAATACTCGGACCATACAATGTATGTGTGCAACAGAATGACACGCTTGGCGGTTTATTTTTTATTTTTTATTTTCGAGACGAATAAATACTCACTCGATAATGTCATGCATGACGTTCTGTGCATAAAATTTTATCTAAATAAAAATATATTCAACATATTCTTTACGATTTTTATTCAAGGGAGTTTACTCTTATATAATAATATTAGAGTTACTTCCCTTACATCGCTTAAATTTTTTTTGGATTGAAGAGAAAGTATTTTTTTGGTAACGATTTTTTTACGAAAAATGTATAAATGTAAATATTGATAAATTACAATTTACTAGCCATGGAAATTAGTTTTATTTCTTAGGAACTGAGGAAAATGTTTACCTGGAATACAGCAAGATGTCAATCGATGTAACGGGATTAAATGGGAATGATACAGAGACTGGTGATCGAAATATTTTATACAATTACTTTGTTGAGTATTTATTATATTATTTATTGGAATATTTGGCAAAAAGCGGCTAATTGCCATTTGATTTGAACTTTATAAAATGTTACATAATAGATTTAATTATAGTTGGTTTAAATATTTTAAGAATTTAGTAAGTTTATAAATTTATGAACAAAAGGTTTTCATATTTATTTCTTTAAAAATTAGTAAATGATAAATATTTCCAAGCGTTTGTTTTAATTGTATTTGTCTTTAGAATTTTGTTCATATAAAATTATTCTTGTAAATTACCAATATAATAAATAAATTGTGTTTAATAGATTTGTTGTAAATTCGCAAGAACAAAAAATGTATTAATTCATTTTCATCATATGTTTAGGTTTTATTACAATTCTAATCATCGCTTCTTAAAACGATAAACATTGCCGACTTATTTTAAAATACGTTTGCCGTAATTTTAATCCAATCGAGGCGATAATGCCAGTAAGGCGGAAATGGGTTAATGGGAGTGGGAGAAAATGAGAAGACTTTAGTGCAGAGAATAAATGACAATAAGAGAAAAGGTTACAGGGAAAAAAAAAAGGATGGAGACTGACATTGCATTTAAATTTTTGTCGGTTCTAGGTGGCAGTGAAACAAGGAAACTGAAGAGAATTCCACAGGTGAGTAGTGTGAGAAAAGAAACTATTAGAATAGAACTTAAGCTTACATCTAACAATTTTTTTAACAGTAAAACGACGAAACGTAGTTACCAAATTAGTAGCAAGCTTAAATTCATGCATTCGACGTACCAGGGATGAGAGCTCATTGGACTGAATGACATGAAATCTTTTATAGAAAAGACAGAATAAAGCCATGTTATGGCGTTTGGGCAGAAACTGAAGTCGAAATGCCAGGTCAAGTCCGATAAAATTACAGACCCTTGTGTGGATTTTATTGAGAACTTCGAAATATATAGCATAAGCACCAGAGCAGATACGTACGGGCAAATGGTAGATTTATAAATGTGTAAGATAGATTCTGACAAGAAAAAGTGTCTACCACAAACACAGAGTACCAACCTTCTTAACAGCAGACATAGCATTTAATTCAATAGAATCCTTCCACTTTATGCTTTATGGTGGTGAGCATCAGCCATGTTGATCGAGGGCAAATAAAGGGTTCTCTATGATGATTAAAGGATAGCAGTTTTGTTTTGGAGGAATTAAAATTAAGAAGCCGTTTATTGCCCCAGTTAACAACTGATATTTGTCTTGAACAAATCCTTTCAGTTATTCGATGTGAATAAAGAGATATACTATTTTCTGCTTTTGTGTAATTCTTTTGTGAATAGATGCGTTTAGAAATGTTTAGGTTTAATCGATGTTTTTTTTTTAAAATACTACACACACACACACACATATATATATATATATGTATAGCGCAGTCACTAAGTCAAGTTTCATTAAAAACGACTTATAATTCAGGAAGTAAATTATAGAAAAAATGAAATAAAAAACTTACCTGCAGTAGCTTGTCAGTCGTTTTTAATGGAACATATATATATATATATTTTATATATATATATATATATATATATATATATATATATATATATATATATAGGCATGTTGAAGTAGGTCTATTTGCATATGCTTTGTAGGACATTGTTTTTTATCTAAGTGTTTGTGTATCTGTTGCTTAAAATATTATCTCTTTTTTTAACTTTTATATTTTATTTCATTTAATTTTTTTTTTTATTTAATTTTTATTTTATTATCTATTTTGTTTTATTTTGTATTTCATTATTTTATTTATTATTTACTATTATTATTTTTTTTATATTTTATCTTGATTTTAATTCTAATTTTAATTTTTATATATATATATATATATATATATATATATATATATATATATATATATATATTTATTAAAGAAATTTATAGAAAATATTCGTCTATGTCCGAGAAATTTTCATAGAAAATATTCGTCTATGAAAATTTCTCGGACATTCAGGCCGGTAAATGTTATTTAATACTGTTTATTATAAACAGAGCATTTACTTAAATACTTGTATCTATAAAAAGAACGTTAAACATAAAAATGTCTTTAATAAATAAATTGTCGGACTTTTGTCCATTTCTTAATATATATATATATATATATATATATATATATATATATATTTATATATATATAAATATTTATATATATATATATATTTATAGATGTATAAAAATATTTAAGTAGATTCCGAGAGATTTCATAAAAAATGTCTCCTCCGGCTGGAGTCGAACCAGTATCCTACACGGAACCGTCATATAGACTGCTGTGCTTATATCATATATAAAATAGTTCTAGAAAATCATATATATGTTTACACATTTCAAATACATAGACGATTCTCTCAAACCCATTAAGGTCGAACCCAAAATAAAATTCACCTTTGAACCTGAGTCCAATGACAACCTAATCCTCCCTGCTATCATGTTACAGAGAAACCACAACGGACTTCAGTTTCAGGTTTCTAGGAAAATGACTAATAAGAATGACCCGATCAATTCTAACTGCCATCATTATAATAAATAAAATCGTGAATAATTATAGGATTCTATTTAGGAGCGCTAAGAATCCGCAACCCCAATTACTTACCACCCAAAAGAAATATACATCGAAAGCACTTTCAAAACATCCACTATTTCATCCACAATCCCAAGATAATGGCATACATATTAAACGACTGTAAAAAAAAAAAATAACAATATTATTAACAACATTATTAAGAACAATAAACTAGATAAAAACCGCTACATACTCCATAACGTCGACTATCCAAAACAATCTATCCAATCTGAACAACATGAAAATAACTGCAACCACATTCAAAACTATCATGGATATGATCAAAAAGAAATATTCCCACGATAATGATTATTCTGAAGCAGGTATATACAAAATATATTGCCAAAACTGTTCCTTATAATACATTGTGGAAACTTGCAGAAATTTTAAAAAAGTAAAACAACACCAAAAAAAAAAACCCCAAAAAACGCATCTAAGAACATAAAAGAAACGTTACACACAACAGTTTATCAAATGCATTAGACATACATAGAAATTCAACTACAATTTTGACCTAATATCTAAATTAAGTTTTCGATTAATTTATGTGTTATTTTAAGCAACATGTGGTTATGAATTTAAGAGTTTTCTTTTAATTTTCATCGTTTTTAAAGTCAAGCATGTTGACTTCAGAAAATAGCATTTATTACGGTACTGATACACACACACACACACACACACACACACACACACACACACACACACACACACACACACACACACACACAGCTCAACACAAGGCGGCGACAGTCCTTTTCATGTTTAAACCCAACCGTCAGGCCATATATATGCGATCTTGTAGATATATACATGATAAGCAAACTAGCAACTACAATTAACAAAAAGATATTAGCCTATATAGAGACAATGAACTATTAACACTAATAAGTTGTAACGGTAGAACAAAAGGCAAAATCAGAAAAGAAATAATAAAAAGCTAGGATTCCATACAGTCACCTACAATTTCAGCATTAATCCCACACTTTACTTGTAAACTGATGCTGGTGTCTAGCCTGCATTGTACCGTGGGGATTCCCTTTACCCGCAAATGTTGTTTGTCTACATTTATCAATCTCTTCCGAATGTTGCCTCATCCATAAACAAGACTTACGAGAGAAACAACGGGTTGGCACTTTGTGCAATAACCCATCAGCAAAAGTGAGTGATCAGATGGCAAATGACCCTCCACACGCTGAAAATGATACGGATACAGGAGCTGCTCTTGAAGAACCTTCTATGCACTATTATGAGATGCACAGTATGTTAGGGCAACTTGAAGTGTGCTAATACCGGTATCATCTTCGACAGCCTGTAGAATGTGTTCTTTGTGGTCAGGCGTACGAGGGAATCTCTGTCTTGTCCGATGCATAGTTTGTGGTACCACGGATCCTACCACAGCAACGCAAAGATAAACAGCAGCAGAGGTTGGATGACTCGGATGTCTCAGACTGGAAAATCACTCTGATACAGCCTCGCGTCCATTACCATTCGCGCAGCCGTATGTGAAAATCATATATGCCTGCTCACGCTTTAAATATCCCGTCATTGTTAAACGGAGCACTTCGCAGTTAATTCACTAATACACACTAAAACGTTGAAGAAATATTATCCACAAATGTACATGAATGACAAATATAACCTGGTCTACCTGGCAACACAGCGCCATCTTCCGTAAACTTTCGTTAAGCTTAATTCAAAAACGAAGTATTTGTGGACATACGTTTATATGGACTTTTGTCCTTGTTTTGAACCCACCCGTAAAATTATTTTTGATACACCATATATATATATATATATATATATATATATATATGATTTTATACTAACACATACATTCACAAACAAATCATAGACGAGAAAGAAATCGTGTCAGCAGTGATGCACTCTTATCACCTAATCCAGCGCTTGCGTAATGTTAAGAAAATAAGTAGCAAATAATGATTTAAATCTCCACACCTGAGTCAATCCAACGGTTATCTGCATATAAAATAGATTTCGAATATTAGTTAGGTCTGTTTTTATTCACTTTTTTATACTAATGTTCACACGGTTGAAAGCCCCAAACTCTATGTAGAGTGTTACTGAGTGGTTTAATATGAACGTAGGAAAAGGTAAGAAATGTAGTTCATGATGCTATGTAGGAAAGATAACAGGTAATCCTAGACATGAAGCTGTCAAGATTTTAGTGATTGTTAAAACAACCCATCAGTAGTCAGTTCCGCAAAACACTAGTTCTTGGGAAGAAGCTGTCCGAGTGGAAAATCTTTCTTATTAAAGGATAACTAAGGGGATAAGGGTGATTCACTACTGTGTAGGTGGCAGGGTAACTCCCAGGTTAAATGGTCAGCACTGGTTGAATCAACAAATGTAGATCGTCATTTGGGAATATCATGAAGCTACTTCTGTTGTCATTATTTTCTATAACAAATATCTTGAAAAAATGTCTGCTCCTTGGCATGTCAAGCAAGCAGGAGGTGAAATGTTTACGTAAATTAACACCAATCTCCTATAAATCCTGGGCAAGTATAATAAGTGGAAAGATACAAGAGCCACTCAAGTTAGAGGGTTACTGAATGAGTTATGGGCGTAAGAAGAGGATGGAAGGAGTGAAGGTTATAAGGATATAGAGGATGGATTAACGATTCACACAGTACTTAAAGTGGTTAAGATAAAATTGTCAGAGGATCAACCACGCAGGCATCTAAATAACACTATGTACTTTTAGAGAAATTCATGTTTATGAGCGAAAATCTTAGTCTCACTCAAGAGAAGGAGTTCTATGGGTGGAACTTCTTTCTTACAAATGAAATATGAAGAGAATAAACGGGATTCGACCCCGTGAACTGAGTATGGCGGGTCTTAACTATAAGTGTATAAATTCAAGGTAATAAAGCCACTAAGATGCAAGGAGTAGTTATTGAGTGTGAAGGAAACTGAGAAAACGTTACTGAGGGGAAAAGAAATTAAAAAGAAAAGGATTCGAGGAGACAGAAAATGATGTTTGAATTTCAGTTAGAATAGATTTTATTGACAGGTTAGCCAGAAGCTGGAAGAGAGTTTCACATGTGAGAATTACGAGAGAAGAAACTATCAGAATAGAACTTAAGGTTTTATTTATCAATTTCAACAGTAAAAGGACAAGGCATAGTTGCCAATCTAGGACAAAGCTTAAATACATAAAGTCGCAAAGAGAAAAGCTTATTGAAACAATTACCATGAAAATATTTATAGCCTCGTCATAGAAGTAGATACTTATATACATAGCAGAAGCACCAAAACAGATGTGGCAATATATTCAAGGAACGGACTTAAAATGGTGCCAGAAAGTTTCGGGTAGGAACGGGTAGAACTAAAGAATGTTGCTTACCAGAACATTTGCCATGGAAATATCAATAGAGCATAGCGATCGGCTTGCGACGTTGAATTAAACGATACCTAAATATTTGCACATAGGGATGAAATGTAACTAGCATTAGTAATAAAAGAAATCTTTCTTTGGACAGGTGAGAGAAAGAAAATGGCCTTTTGTATTTATTTTTTTAAAAACGAAAGTACATTGAGTCCATCACTGAGCAGCCAATTATTGACTTAAACTTCTTAACATGTCAAAGATTAGTGATGTTAGATTAATTCATTAATAGGCTTCTCCACCACCGGGCAAATTTGTAATCTTGTCTATTCAGCAAATGTCTCGTTTAATGAATCAGCTAATAACAAAGTAATCAAATTAATGCGCTGCCTACACGCACGCACACGCACACACACACAAATACTTTCACGAGATAGATAGGAATATAGAATAAAGAGTTAAAAAGGAGGGAAATAAAGAAAAGAACAGACTGAGATAGATATTTTTAAATCATTTCACCTCATGCAAGGCAATAAATCCACTATGATTCAAGGAGTTAATAAATGTTAGAGAACACAGAAAAGGAAAAAAAATCATTATTAAGTATAGAAGACAATAAAAGAAGATTTAAGAAGACAGAAGAAAGCGATTGACATTACATTTAACTTTTTGAACAATCAAAGTTGACTGGAAAGCAAGAAGCAGGTGGAGAGTTCCATAAACGAGATGTATGGGAGGAAAAAATGTTAGATTAGAACATACCTAGCCATTTCAACTGTAAAATGACGAGAACTTTCCACCAATCGATGTTTGGTTTGGTTTGTTGTGTTTTACGGTATATCAACCTCAATCGGTTATTTAATGCCGACAACTTTTTTTCTCCTGGTGATATTTTGTTTTGTCAAAAATCTATTTCTGGTAATATTTTTTTCCTCAGAAATGTACAGCCTGGTAATATTATTTTTAAAAAAAAGTATTGCTGGTAATATTTTTTTTTTCTTGAAAAATTTATTTCTGGTAATAATTTTTACAAAGAATTTCTGGTATTAAAACATATTTTTACACTTTTATGATGCTTTTTACCCCAGTTTCGGGGTTAACTATTTGCCCATAGCTGCGACCCTAACAGGTGCTACATCTCCGGGTCAAAGTGGACCTGGGAACACCAGCAATTAAGATGAGGTTCCACGCTCCTCAAAACCTTCTGATCAGAGGCCTTGTTGTTGGACGTAGTTTATCGTCTTACCCTGGAGGCGGATGTAGTTTATCGTCTCATCCAGAACGGACTAAGGAATGTAGATTTTAATTGTTTTCAGAAAGTTTCACAAGTGTTCAATATGCGCACCGCCTGTGACACGATTCATGTCAAGTCGGTGGTCCAGTTCTTGCCAAAGACGTTGTAGCATGTCTTACGTAACATTTTCCAGCGACTCAGCGATTCTCTGCTTAAGGTTCTCTAGGCTTGTAGGAAGAGTGGGGATATAGACCTATTCATTCACATAGCCACATAGAAAAAAAATCAAAAGGTGTCAAGTCAGGTGAATCTGGTAGCCATTTTAACAGCACATTGTCATTATCACTGTCACGCCCGATCCATCTTCCTGGTAGATTCTCATTGAGATAAGTCTGAACGGTTAACTTCGTTTTTACATATTTTCTTAAAATTTGAAATCATTTGAGCGAGAATTGTAGAATCCCCGACTGACGCCAATTCAGTCGGGTTTCGATCCTAGCTAGAAGCAACCGGATGTCTAGCCACACGGATGATTTTGTGATACAGCGAAAGAGTCTGTCTGTGGATGACAATATATGCTCCTGAAAAATTTATTTCGGTTGAGCTCTCTGGGGAGGAAGTGTGGGTTTTTAAACAGTGACTATTATGGCTAATAATGCAAGACTCTTCGGTAAATCGAATTGAGTTGTCCCAGTCACTGTGTGTTTATCTAAAAAATAAATACACTGAAATTCGCATTCATAACAACGGCTTAGTGGTAGAATCCCCGACTGACGCCAAATCAGTCGGGTTTCCATCCTAGCTAGGGGCAACCAGTTGTCTAGCCACACTAATTAGCTGTGATACAGCGAAACAGTCTGTCTGTGGATGACTATATATATATATATATATATATATATATAGTGGACATTAAAGTAAACACTCAGAAGTAACAGTCTGTTTCATGCTAAACGCAATCGTCAAGCCAAATTTTTATTTTAGTTTTAATTCCAAGCTAATAGATTAACATTAATATTTACAATAAGCAAAATAATTTGTTGTATTTCAAACTGAATTAAAAATTAGTATCGGTAACAACGCTAAAACTGTCCATATTGCTAAATGTGTCAATACAACGTTATTCGCTTGCGCTTAGCTTGAAACAGACTCTCGCCTCTGGGTGTTGACTTCAAGGTCCACTTTTATATTTATATACAGTCTATACCTGATATTGAACAATTTAACCCACAAATGAAGTATAACTGAAAACCATATTTTATCATTTATGTGTGTATACCTCCTTTGTTCAACCAGTTCGAAGTCCTGATCTCCTCTGCCGACAAGGCTGAATGCTTTTCTCGGAAATTTTCATTCAACTCAACGATCGACTCTTCCGGTGTACCCATACCCGACTTCCCTCTTAGAACTGAGGCCCTATTGAGTGGGTTACACATAATCCCGTCTTTAGTATTGGGCATTATCTCCAATTTAGACCCCAACAAGGCTAGTGGTGGAGATGGGATACCAGCCATTGTCTTGAAAAAATGCGCGTCTGAACTGGCGCCCGCCCTCTCTAAACTATATAACTACTGCCTCAAGGAATCTTGTTTTCCTGACTGCTGGAAGTCTTCTTCGATAGTTCCTGCCTTCAAGAACTCTGGCGACCCCTCTGACCGTTCTAACTACCGTCCTATTAGTCTCCTACCCATCTTCGGCAAAGTCTTTGAAGCCCTAATCAATACCGAAGTGGTTAACCACCTTACATCCCATGATCTGCTCTCAGACAAGCAATATGGCTTCCGCTTTGCCCGATCTACAGTTGATGTGCATATGGTCATCACTGAAACTGTCTACCAAGCTCTTCAAAATAACGAGGAAGCTCGTGCCGTGGCCCTTGGCATCTTCCAAAGCATTTGATAGGGTTTGGCATGCCGGCCTTCTTCGCAAGCTTCAGGGTTATGGCATTACGGGTCGATTGTTTGACCTAATACAATCATTCCTGTCAAACCGTGAATTGAAGGTCGTTCTCAACGGATTCTCCCCAGTTCCTATCCCACGAACGCAGGTGTTTCTCAAAGGCTCCATCCTAGGCCCCCTCTATTCCTTATCTACATAAATGACCTTCCTGACGCCATAAATTCCCAAGTTGGCATCTAACGGGATGACACCACAATTTACTCCTGCCTCAAAAACAAATCTAGTGTTGCTGACAAAACTAACCTGGCCGTGCGTCTCGAAATCGGTTGCGAACTGGGGCAGGAATTGGCTGGACAACTTTAATGCCTCAAAAACAAAACTGCTCTCTATTAATCACCACAGAGATCCTCCCCTGCCCTCCATTAGAATGCCTGACGCTCCACTTCTCGAGAGCACCTCTCTGGTCTCACGTTGACTGCTGACCTGAGATGGAACAAATACATTAAGTCAATTGCTTCGTCCACCGCAAGTAAAGTTGGCTCCCTGTGCCGCGCCAGGAAATTTTTCTCCCCGGAATCGATCCTCCAGATCTACAAATCAACAATTCGCCCTTGCATGAAGTATTGCTGCCATATATGGTCTGGAGCCCCTTCTGTTTGCCTCGGGGTTCTTGATAAGTTCCAGAGGCGGACATGCAATATAATTGGCCCTGATCTAGCATCTCGTCAACAGTCACTTTCTCACAGACGCGCCGTCGCCTTTCTCTGTCTGTTTTAAAAATACTTTCATGGCAATTGCTCCCAGGATCTGCATTCGCTAGTTCCCAGACTTCATGAGTTCAAGCGCCCTACGAGGCTGGCATCCCGCTCTCAACCCTTTCACTGTCGAAACTCCTAAATGTAGCCGTCTCTTCTACTCCAATAGCTTCATGTGTCGCACCTCTCGCCTGTGGAACTCCCTTCCCTATTCCAGTTTCCCTGAGAGCTATAATCTCCAACTATGCAAATGTAATGTCAATCGACATCTCCAGTTGCCTTGATCTATCCACTATCCTTCTCCTCATCCTTTCTTCTATCACTCCTATCTGATCTTGCTCCAAATCTTCTGTAACCTCTTGCGTCCTAGTGGCTTCTCGCCTTGCTTGGAGTGAAACGCTTATATATATATATATATATATATATATATATATGAATAAAAATGACAATAGGAAAACTAGTAATTGCTGACGTGTTTCGTCCAATGTGGACTTTATCAAAGCAATATACGAAATGAATTTAGCTGAACAAGGTAACTAATAAAAACAAAAACAGAATCTTCCCAGTCTAACTGTATCGGCGAATCATGTTCAAATTTCGGCCTAGTCTGCTGCGTTTATTTAGCACTAATTGCCCTTTGAAGTGGCAAAAATCTGTCATAGCTTTCTCCCTTGCCAAGTTATAGGTGAAGTAGTTAGGTAGACAAAATTATCTATCCTTATCATCAATCAAACAGAAAGACTCCCTTGTACTATTTTTACCAATAAGTTATGGTTATTAAAAATGGAAGATATGGAGGGTCATTATCGCCTACATCCAGAAGGGATATAACATTAAAAAATCACGTTTCGTTTATCTTCTAAAATAACATAGAATTAACAAAGAAACTGAACTTGGAAGTAAAAATTATCTAGTCTTCTATCTGAATTAAAGTGATATTTTTAGGAAATATATCATTCATCAAAAATCAAACATCATGAAAAATAACGTGGTATTAAAAAATGGCACAGCCTTGGAAATTCGTGTGGGGAGAACCACAATTGAAAAACCGTGGAGAATGGACAAGGAAACCAATCTAATATTCCTAACAAGAAGTCATAGGAATTCATAGACATTAAAAGGATATGGAAGGTGTGGTGGGTCATGATACCTACATCTTGAAGGAACATAACATTAAAAAAAAATAACGAATTTTTTAATGATTTAACTAGGTGAAGTAAAACATTAAGATGCGCCAAATTTTTTTGTTTTTTGTTGTGCCTGTTTGGCTGGATAAATTTGGGCTAGAACATTTGTCAATTGTTCAACTATCTGGGCCACTAGGTATATATTGTAAGCTAATAAAGATGGATTAGTGGAAATTAAAGCAGTAGGATCGTGCTACATCAGACTTTCAAGTTATATGAACTTTGTCTTCTTTTAGTTGTATGTTCTTTCGGCAATCATGGCTCGCCACAGTTTCCGTTCTTGATTATCAGCGAATTATGAAATTTTAGGAAAGATAGTGGAATGGTTTCATGTTGCCTTAAATTGTCCTTCTGTAGATTTGAGGCTAAAGAATCTCATCTACTCTGATGTTTAACATATAGCTTTACTTACCTACATTGGAATTCAGGTATTATGGCCATATCATGTTGAATCATCAATTTTCTTTCGATCACCGGTTAAGCAAAGTTGAACCTGGTTAGTACCTATATGGGTAACCATTTGGGAATACCAGGTGGTGTATGTTTGGTTGTGCGGCTGGATAAAGGCACGGAATGAGAAATTAGAGAGCCAAGTTTGATTTCCAGTCGGGGTCGCTAGATCAATTTGCGTGTAAATTCCGTTGAGAAAGGTATGGACGCACGTCTTCTACTGACATCTATGAGTTAAATAATAAGACTTGTATCAGAAAATCGTTAATTATCTCCAAAAATTCGTACAAGCCAAAAATATGTTTCGGCTTTAAATAACCGAAAAAGGTTGATAAGCCGATAAAAAAGTAATAGATCAATGAATCAATCATATTCAGCATTCAAAATCCTCGTTTTTCGGTGGGATTCGAACACTGACTGGTAACGTCGTCAATCAGCTGGATTCAACCATTGTTGTTATTAAGTGCTTATTCAGGCATCAGATAGTTGCATTAGAGATCTGATTATCTATCAACAGCTCGGTGACACTCATTAGCAGACAAATGACAATAAGAGTCTAATATCCAAATATAATAAACGGAGCTTTATCTTTACATCCTTGTCTCTTTCTCGTGTAATCGACATTACTAATCGGGTGTAAATATCATGTCGACTACAAGTTCCTCATTTACGTTCGTTATATGCTTTTAATTACATTAGTTGAGAATTCAAATAAATCGTCAGCGAAACATTAAACTTCGGAGCATGCCACATATCGAAGCAATATGCAAGACACGACTTGGCTATAAAATGCGAATTTCTGTCAAATAACTACATAAAACACACATATAAATCATAACCTCTTGCCACCGATTCGATAATATTGCACGATCGTAGTCTTGCCCGTTCGGCAATAGAGTGCATATTAAATGTAGAGATATCACACATTGAACTCGTCGATCATTTTGTTATAGTGTCCTACTCTGTGATTAGATACGCAACTTCCATCTGGAACTGCCCGGGCGATTCACTGATTCGGAAGACAAACCTAACTTGTATTTGTGCTACAGAATAATTGTTAGCAATATCGTCACGATAGTGAATGAATTTCGATCTACACTTGAAGCAAAACTTTTGTAGCTCTGTTCTAAACCCCCTCCTCCTAATCTTCCTCCAACTCCTTTTCTTTTGTTTTCTTCTTCATCTATTTCATCTTCTTTCTCCTCGGCTCTTCGTCTTCATACTCTTCTTGCTTTTCTTCCACTTTTTCTCCTATCTCTTCCTCTCCTTCCTCCTCCTCCATTTCTTCTTCTTTTTCTCCTTCTACTCCTCCTCCTCGGCTCTTCTTCTTTCCCTCCATCCTACTCTTCTTCTTTTTCTGTTCTTAGTCTTCTTGCTCTTGATTTTCTTACAATTCTTCCTCTACCTGTTCCTCTTCTTCCTCCTATTCTTCTTCTTCTTCTTGCTTTTCCCCTTCTTCTATTTCTTCCACTTCTTCCTCTTATTTTTCATTTTCTTCTTCTTCTTCTTCTTTGTGTCGTACGTTGACGATCATGGCTCTCTAAAATTTCCTATCCTTTATAACTTTTTGTCTTGTTGCTATCTCTCCTAAATCCTATTCTGCTTTCAATTTACACAAGCTCTCTAGGTAGGTTATGCGTTGTTTACCTTTGTTCCTCTTTTCTTCAATCTGTCCTGTGAGTATACAATTTTCCAAGCCCTCTCTCCTCATTATGTGCCCTAGAAATTTGAACAGTCACTTCTTGGTGTTAAGTATAAGTGTCCTTTTTGTTTCCATTTTCTCTAAAACGTCGTCGTTTCTCACATGTTCAGTCCATGTTATTCTCAGCATCCTTCTGTATAACTACATTTCTGTTGCTTCAAGTCTCTTCTTCATCTTTGAGGGGCTTGTCTAGCATTCAAAAAGATTGATATTACGTAATATTTTATTACTCTTTTCTCTCTTTCTAATGCATGTTTTTCTTTTACTTAATACTTTGCTTAGCTTTTCGAAGGCATCATTCGCTATCCAAATGCGCCTTCAAATCTTTGTGTCCCACTTTCCATTCTTTGTTAAAACACTTCTCAGTTATTTAAATTGCTTTACTTGTTCAGTTTTGCTATCATGTTGGGCTGTTCCTTTTGCTGACAAAGATCTTTTCTGTCGTCTTTTAACTGAAGCTTTCACTTTTCTTTCACTACCTTCTGTAGGATTCTTGCAGTTTCCTTTCTATGTCTTCTCTTAACAGTGTGTTATCTGTATATCATATTGTTATGATTGTTCATCGGCGATTCAAATTCCCATTTCCGTTGGGTTCGTTATATTACCTTACATGCCAATAACCTAGAGCAAAGTAGGAGTTCACCTATTCTCCCCAAGGTATGGGTTAAATAGTAAGACTAGTGTCACAAATTCTTTATTAACTAAAAAAATCTCTAATACAATCTAAAAATATTTTTCTGGTTTTAAAATAACCTGCAAAGTGTTGATAAGCCTTAAAAAATGAATCGAACAAATCAAATTATTATTAACGAAATTAAGTAATTACTAGATAAACTTTCGTTAAATTTTTATTTCTTTTTCTTTTAACTACCTTCAATTTCAATCTTAAAGCTGGCGCATTTTAAATTTTATATGAACCAGGTTCCAAAAGAAAACTGGACGCCATGCCCTAATAGATTAAATAGTTTCAGCATTCTGGCTTAGTTGGAGTTAATTAAACGAAAGTAGATAAGAAATTTACGAAATATTTAATCCAGAGCTTTGCCTCAAATTTTTAGTCTATTTTGCATGCATTTTGTCTGACCTCTTTCTCTATATAACTGTAAGTTAAAATATAATTTAAAGGTATGCTATATTAAAGTGTTCAATATCAGGGATAGATCATATTTAATATAAGAGTAGACATTGAAGTTAACACTTAGATGCGACAGTCGGTTTCATGCTTAACCGCGATCGTCTGGCCATGATGATTATTACGTTTACGCAGGAAACAGACTATCACCACTAGGTGTTGACTTCAATGCCTACATATATATATATATATATATATATATATATATATATATATATATATATATATATATATATATATATGGGAAAAAAAAAGATATATAAATTTTTGTTTATACATCAAGAACAGTTTTAGACGAAAGAAGTATGACAAAGTGTCAAAAGTATTCGCAGGACTTCATCAGAATTTTAGTCTGATGAATTTCTAAAGGAAGAAACGCGTTCACTTTCTCATATGCTTTTTCTCTTAAAATTGTTCTTAAGTATTAATTCACGGCATAATTATGATGGAAGGGTTAACCTCTGATGTCTGAGAAAGTTTAGAGGTAGCTGAGTAACCGGGAAGTTTAGAAGTTTAGTTTTAAGTAACATTGTACGCATGGTAGTTCCACTTTAAACATCACCTTATACTATATTCCATCCGACCTTGTTGATATATGCCTACATGTATGAAAGTGGGGGAAGGTGTAGAGCGGTTACCCCTTCTTTCTCATATTGCCATGTCAACTCACTGCTCTCTACAACTTCCTGTCCCTTGTAGCTCTTAATAAAGTTTGTCTTTCTGCTATTCCTCCTTGCCATCTGTATACTCAAACTCACTAAGTATGTTTTGCGGTTTTCCTCTGTTCCTCTTGCCTTCAAACTGTCTTGTGAGAATCAGATTTTTCAAGTCTCTCTCCTCATTACGTGCTCTAGAAAGCTCAACTGTCTTTTCCTGATGTTAAGAATAAGTTTTCTTTTTGTTTATATTTTCTCTAAAATTTAATCGTTGCTCACATGTTTAGTCTATGCCATCCTCAGCATCCTTCTTTAGACCCATATTTCTGTTACTTAAGTTCATCTTTGAGGAGCTTCTCCAGCACTCACTGCCATATAGAAAGACAGGTATCACGTAACAGTTTAGTACTATTTTCCATGTTTCTCGCGAACTTTTCCTATTTCTCAATACCCCGCGTCGCTTTTAGAATGCATATTTGATTTTGGTATCTCATCCCTTTTCTAACAAACATGCATTTTGCAGTTGATGTTTAGTCCTTTTTTCTCGTTTTCCTTCATTATCATCTGTAGGTGTTTTTGTAGTTTTCTTTCTGTGTCTGGAATCAAAAGAGCCTATAAATATAAGGTGTCCATAAAGTCCATGTGCAATTTCAAATACTTGTAGCTTTGTAACTAAACATCGTGGAAACAATTTTTAAAAAGGATAAGAAAGCTTGATATGTCTAGCTGTTTTGTGTCAATGTAACCTTTATTTATTATTTACTTTACCTATAATTTTTTAGATCTCTTAAAGCTTCAAAATGACGTTTTCTTTTCAATTTCTTGAAAATTATTATTATTTTTCCTTTGCAGAATTAGTGTTTAACCCCGTTCGATTTATTTTTATGAGGGCATGTGAAAAGTAATGCTTATTCAGCTAAACTTCGATCTTTAGATGAATTCCAAGCGAGGATAATTGATGTGGCTGAAGCTATTACTGAAAATCAACTGAAAAATGTTTTCCGAGAGCTACAGAATCTTTTTTTACGTAATGATGGCAGACGTGTTAAAAATGAACAATAATAAATTTAAATACTTCATCTTTTTTACAGATGTCATGTATAGTCACAAAACTAGAAGTATTTTAAATTACACACAGATATCATGGACATCCTATATATATATATATATATATATATATATATATATATATATATGAGTGGTGGAGATGGCATACCAGCCATTGTCTTGAAGAAATGCGCGCCTGATCTAGCGCCCGCCCTCTCTAAACTATATAACTACTGCCTCAAGGAATCCTGTTTTCCTGATTGCTGGAAGTCCTCATCCATTGTTCTTGTCTTTAAGAACTCTGGTGACCCCTCTGACCCCTCTAATTACCGTCCTATCAGTCTTCTACCCCTCTTCGGCAAAATCTTCGAAGCCCTAATCAACGCCGAAGTGGTTAACCACCTTACCTCACATGACCTGCTATCAGACAAGCAATATGGTTTCCGCTACGCCCGATCTACAGCTTATGTGCTTATGGCTATCACTGAAACCGTCTACCAAGCCCTTCAAAATAACGGTGAGGCTCGGTCCGCGGCCCTAGACATCTCCAAAGCGTTTGATATGGTTTAGCATGCCGGCCTTTTTCGCAAACTACAGTGTTATGGTATTACAGGTCGATTGTTTGACCTATACAATCATTCCTGTCAAACCGTGAATTGAAGGTCGTTCTCAACGGATTCTCCTCCAGTTCCTATCCCACGAACGCAGGTGTTCCCCAAGGCTCCATTCTTGGCCCCACTCTATTCCTTATTTTCATCAACGACCTTCCTGACGCAATAGATTCCCAAGTTGGCATCTACGCGGACGACACTACAATTTACTCCTGCCTCAAAAACAAATCTAGTGTCGCTGACAAAACTAACCTGGCCGCTCGTCTTGAAATGGACCTCCAATCGGTTGTTAATTGGGGCAAGAATTGGCTGGTCAACTTTAACGCCTCAAAAACTAAACAGCTCTCTATTAATCACCATAGAGATCCTTCCCTGCCCTCTATTAGAATGTTTGACGCTCAACTTCTCGAGAGCACCTCTCTGCAGCTGCTCAGCCTCACGTTGACTGCTGGCCTGAGATGGAACAAATACATTGAGTCAATTGCTTCGTCCACCGCAAGGAAAGTTGGCTCTCTGTGCCGCGCCAGGAAATTTTTCTCCCGGAATCGATACTTCAAATATACAAATCAACCTTGCATGGAGTATTGCTGCCATATATGGTCTGGGGCACCTTCTGTTTACCTCCGAGTTCTTGACAATATCCAGAGGCGGATATGTAATATAATTGGCCCTGCCCTGGCATCTCGTCTACAGTTGCTCTCCCACAGACGCGTCGTCGCCTGTCTCTGTCTTTTCTACAAATACTTTCATGGTAATTGCTCCGATGAGCTGCTTTCACTGGTTCCCAGGCTCCATGAATTCAAGGGTCCTACGAGGCTGGCCTCCCGCTCTCACCCTTTCACTGTAGAAACTTTTAAATGTAGCCGTCTCTTCTACTCCAATAGGTTCATATCTCGCACCTCTCACCAAACACCCTTCCTTATTACTGTTTCCCTGAGAGCTATAATCTCCAAATATTCAAATGTAATGTCAATCGACATTTCCAGTTACATTGTTCTATTCACTATCCTTCTCCTCATCCTTTCTTCTATCACTCCTATCTGCTCTCGCTCCAAATCTTCTAAAACCCCCTGCATCCTAGTGGCTTCCCGCCGTGCTCGGGGCGTAATGCTTAATATATATATATATATATATATATATATATATGTATGTATGCCTTTTTAAAGATGTTTGATGCTTTAATTTCTACATGAATATGTATTCGGGGACAATATTACAGAATGCGTTTACAGTGAATTAATCAGACGAATACAAATCAATAAATATTGTTAATGGCATACTCGAGGGTTAATTATTGACACAATGTCAAATATAATATGAGATCCTTTGTAAAGGGAGTTTAGACGTTTTGATTGACTATTAATGAGTGGGAAATGGCCGAATATTGAGATGGAAAACCAATAGAATGCCATCCTTTCTCCCTTTCCCAGACCCAGTCTCTCTTTTACTGAATCACACATGGACACAAAAGTGACCGCAAACATACATAAAGGTTATTCAGCTAAGTGTCAGAAATCATTTGATATTTTGCTGCAAACATCAGTCGCAACCTGTACATCTTTTCGATAAAATGTTCAGCACGGATATTTCTGTTCACTTATTCACAGGTGAAGCCAGTGGCTTCAGTAGGTTGACAAGCGTGTCAGAAAGAGCAAGCAAAATACATGAAAACAACCCTAGCAAAAAAGTGAATTCTATCTCTTTCATTCAGTTTATTATATATATATATATATATATATATATATATATATATATATATATATATATATATATGCTAGATTTATGGATTAAAGTGGTCAATATGAGGGATACAGCGTATGTAAATATAAAGTGGACATAGGTCTGGCCTGACGATTACATTAAGCATGAAACTGTCACCTCTGGCTATTGACCTCAATGTACACTTATATATATATATATATATATATATATATATATATATATATATATATATATAATGCTGGTGTTAATATAACAGTGCTCGATGTAATATAACAGAGCTAGTAAGTATATATTAATAAATATATATATTATTCCACACTGCTAGGACGACCTCTGAGTTTTATGAAGACGCAGTCTTCTGGTGCTGAGCATGAAATAATTATATATATATATATATATATATATATATATATATATATATATGTGTGTGTGTGTGTGTGTGTGTGTGTCTGAAGTGGACACCTCCATTAAACTAGGTTTGGTGGAAATTAAACGTTTGAGGTGTCAATGAGACTCGGTAGCATTTGTCCTTCGCCTATATTTACTTCCGCACATTTACCGACCTTATTTCATATCCTGAAACTGTCGTACTATTTATTGATTTATTTACTGTTGTTTTAATTATTATTATTATTAGACAACAATCTGATATCAACGGAGCTTGCAGAACATTTTATTCACAATCTACCGACCTGTTGTCCTTTACATGAAGATGGTTACATAAGCAAATTATTAACGTCCCGGCCTGGGAGAATGAACAGAATGGCAGACAGGAGAGTTCCATAAGATTTATACGAAACAATTTGATTAATTCCTCTTAGTAACTAATCAACTTACAGAAAATTTCGAGATGAACAAGCTCACCATCATATTAATCATGTTTCAGTTGCATGTCTTAACGCTGGCGGCGTTTCCTTCATTTTGACACGCTCATTACCAGGACAGCCATTTTTTCATTACAAGGCAAGTAACATTTCTTCAACAAACTGTTCAACAATTGTTTCTGCCAGCTGTCCGTAAGCGTCTGGATCTCCAGGGGTGTGATCACGCCGTTGAAAAAGGACAAGTGTGTTGGGAGGGATTTAGATAATTGCAGGCCCATAACTCTACTAAACACAGTGTTTAAGATTATGGTCAAGATCCTGTCGGAGAGTTTGCAGTCAGTTGCTGAGACAGAAGATGGTGCACCGGGCCACATGTGGCGGCAATATTCAAAGCAAGGACGAATCGTAGACTTATAAAGTCGCAAGATGTATTCCGGCGAGAAAAAACAGTTTAGCTTGACACATTAAACCATCTTTCCTCGCTGAAGATTTAGCAATAGATTGAATATAAACTTTCTATTTCATATTAATGGAAAGAGTGAGACAAAGAAGGCGCAATGGGATTCACTCCTGTAGGTTAGCATC
This sequence comes from Acanthosepion pharaonis, assembly GCA_903632075.3. Classification (NCBI taxonomy): domain Eukaryota; kingdom Metazoa; phylum Mollusca; class Cephalopoda; order Sepiida; family Sepiidae; genus Acanthosepion; species Acanthosepion pharaonis. The sequence goes on from CAHIKZ030003932.1 coordinate 650,456, forward strand.
AGCCATGCTGATTGCAAGCAAAAAAAGAGTTTTGTTTTGATGTGTTAGAATTTATGTCATTACTTGCCCAAGGTAACCACTAACTGGGGATCCTTTTCCAGAGCAGCTGCCAGTATTAAGCTACAAACATATGTAGGTTTTGACTACGAGAGGAGAATCAAGGATTATCGTCTTTCAAGGCGCTTCATATTTGGGGTCCTACTTCAGTGAATCACAGAAGTAGGACTCCATTAAAGAGATATAAGGTCTTATTGAAAACACCTTCACTGCTTATGTTTTCTGCAGGGCGATTTAGAAGTAGACGAATTCCTAGGAAACATCATAGAAAAAGTGTACTAGTTCTGCAAGTTCTATGTTTCTGCCAGCTGACAAACAGGCTATTGTAATCGATAGAGAACGGCGGACTTCTAATGTATGGGTGTCGGAAACAGATCAATATAGAAAAAATTAAAGCACGTTATTCTCATATAGACTTCATACACAAATAAATGCAATCAAATCAAGCTTCTTGTGTACATGCCTCACTCAAAGATCAATAAATCTCACAATGTGATAACTCTTGTGTACCGACCTCACTCAAAGGTCGATAAAGTTCTTGTTTAAAGAGTGCCTCGTATGCACGGGCCTCACAAGAAAATAAAGATCATATTTAAATGCGTGCCTCTTGTGTACAGGCCTTACTTATACGTCAACATAGATCGTAGTTGAAGCATGCCTCTTGTGTACGACTTCACTCACAGGTCAATAAGGATCATGTTTAAACCATGCCTTTTGTGTCGGGCCTCACTCACATGCCAATTTGGATCATGTTTAAAGAATGCCTCTTTTGTACAGGCCTAAATCATAGTTCCATAAAGATCATGTTTAAAAGAATGTATCTTGTGCTTCACTCACCGATGAATACTGATCATGTTCAAAGCTAGTTAATAAAATAATGATGATTATTTTCTGACGAAAATAACTGATTTTATGAACAGAAATCACCTACATACAGATTAGTATAGATTATATCGGTCGGTCATAATGTAGTTTCGAACAGATTCATTGGCAACAAAATAATTAAGTTTATATGATGTCAATTACGTTTCCAACAGCTTTACGAGGTAGCTCCACGAAATACACACACGATCCCAATTGCAGTCATCGATTTGAATCTAGGCGCATGTCTACAATAACCTTTGATCACATGCAAATGATCGTACAGATTCCGAAATACACGTAAGGATCTCTTTTATCATGCTCTGATTAGCTACACATTTTCCCTTATAATTCATCTGTCCATCTACCACCCGTTTCTGCTCAACATGTAAAGCGTTTGGCTATTTCTGTGCGTGAGTATTGGCTTTTGTGCTCATGTGCACAAATGATTCCTTCTCTTCTCTACCTCGCTCACTATTTCTCTCCTTTTATATCTGTGTATGTTTGTTTCTCCCTCCTACCGACCGTCGAAATATAACTTATTCTCACCCACGTCATACATACATATATATATATATATATATATATATATATATATATATATATATATATATATATATATATATAGTATTAATACAAATATCAAATTTGCCACGTAGCTGTTATATTCAGCATATCTACTTCAAAGTTTCATATGATGAACCTTTCTATAATTGTTCTGTCCACTCGTCAGAAGGTATCAGCAATTGTTTGCGGATTTTCTAATTTTCATTATTTTCATATTAAGTTAAAAAAAATGCCCTTTTTATTGGTGTTAGGTAGAATTTTTCTTCTTTTTTTGTGTGCGAACGCGCGTATGTCTGTGTATATGTGTTTTTCGGCGCCCGTGTCTACGTGTCTGTCTGTGTGTACACCTGTACGAGGTCTGTCAGAAAAGTAACGGAACTGGATGTGCTGTGTGATTCATGAGGGAAAGGGAGATAAGCAGATTGTGTTATCATCTAACACGATATCCTGGGATTATATAACTGTAATTTTAGCTTTCTACATTTGTTAAGTGCATTCACTTGGGAAAAGTATGCATCAACTTATTCTCCCCAGCTGTGGGTAAATAGCAGGGCATATAGCTTTGGTTGGTAGCCAGTCTAAGAGAAGGAAAACGCAAACCGGCCCCCAGAGGGATGGGTTCCGCCAAACTATCTTGCTCAAGTCACACCAATGCTGCTATGGCTTTAATACATGTGGTGCTCCTACGACCTTCAGAGGTTACAGGACGCGCGATCTTCATCGTGGTGAAAGTTTTTGAAAATATATGTATTTCTTTCTTGTTTAAATAATATATATATATATATATATATATATATATATATATATGATACCATAGAACTTGTAGATAGTCTTAGAGATGAAATTGCATATTTTTCTCTTGAAAAGCTAACTTTTTTTCGTTCATCACCTCATCAGAAGAATTGTTAGCGAACAGAACGATATAAGGCTAATCGCGCGAAAAAATAAACTAGGACGATTATTTCCCACGTTTATTCTTTATATTGGCCAACGGTTATTCTGATGAAGTGTTGGCCGAAATGTTTTTACCTTTTTAAAGGAAAAAATGCAGTTCCATCTTTTTAAAACTATATACAGGACAGACAAAACAACTTGCAAAAATATGTTTTTACAGGACTAAAAAGGTAAAGACTTAAAAATAATCTTGTGAACAACTAAAATGCGCGACCTGTCGGATTTCAAAATAGACAATAGTTGGTGTTTTCAATTCTAAAACGTTTTTCCGAGGGTGTCCATGGTTTTTGTAAAACAAGCAAAACATTATCAGCAAAAAGATGGGTAAATGATTGAAATAGACCAATTTTAAAACAAAATGACAAAAATCTTAATACTATTTGCATAGATTACCACTTAATCATTTTCTACATTATTTATCTTGGAAGGGCAGGTAAACCTCTGATGAAAAAGTCGAACGTTAAGTTGCCAAATGATTGCAGCGATGATCTCAAAAATTGCACACTCGAGAAATAGAAAAATGTTATTTGGTCTTACGAGTCTTGTTTAACGTTATTTCCGACAAACGGATGTGTTTATGTCTGGCAAACAGCACGTGAAACCTATGATCAAGATTACAGAGTCCCGACAGTGAAACATGGAGGGAGTCTCAATAATGATTTGGGTGGCAATTTCTTGGTATTCTTCTGGTCAGAAAATGCAATATACCAAGATGATATGCACTCATACATACTGCAAAAAAGTGAAGTCATGGTTTGATGAGTATCATAACATAATTAAAAATCTTCCATGGCCAAAACAATCAACTGATCTCAACATAATTGAACCATTATGGGGAGTTCTAGAGCAGAGAGCAAGGAACAGATTTCCTTCCCTCATCATTGATGAAGAATGGAATAAAATTCTATTGGAAACAATTCAAAAGTTGTTTGATTTCGTTCATCGAAAAATCAAAGTAGTTTTACAAACTAATGGAAGTCCAACAGCTTATTGGTTAATAAATGAATGTTTAAGTCAAGTGTTTACATCGTTTTGTCTAATCCCTGTATGTATACATGATGATATCAATGGAAAAAAATAATGACATTATATTATCTTTGATTACATAGAAATTGACGGCGTAAAAACAGTGATTAACTTAAAAAAATGGATATATATATATATATATATATATATATAGAGAGAGAGAGAGGAGAGAGAGAGAGGGGAGAGAGAGATAGATAGATGTTATTTGTCTGTTTTTCAATACAATCTTTTTCACTATATATATATAATATATTTTATATATATATATATATATATATATATATATATAGTCAGACTGTTTCGTTGTATCAACTCTTCAGTGTAGATAGACATCCGATTGCTTCAAACCAGGATCGAAACTCGATTCTACCCCTAGGCTATCGTCGCATTGGCTGAGAGGAAGGAACATTTTAAGTTTCTATGCGAAATACATCATTCATATATATATATATATATATATATATATATATATATATATATAAAAGAAATATATATATATATACTTTTTACCTGAAGATACCATATAAAATTATACAAAAGCATAATATAAATAAATCCACATTACAACCAAAAACGTTTGGGCACCTCTCTTCTTTTTAATATATATATATATATATATATATATATAAATATATATATATATATATATATATATATATCAGAATGCGTGGGTGGTGCAATGGATAAAATTAGAAAATCAGTGAGCCAAGTTCGAATTCCAGGTGAGTTCTTTATATTCAATTAAGCAGAGAAAATACAATTGAGAAAGTTATGTACCCCTCTAGTATTTCCACGGCTATGGGTTAAATAGTAGAGCAGTAAATGTCATTACTCCCCAAAATGGTTAATGCAATATTCACTCCCAAAATTTGAATTATTCTTAACTTTAAAAATATTTCGGCTTAAATAACTAAATGTTTGATAACCAGTAAAAACAAATCAATCACACACACACACACACACACACACACACACACACACACACATATATATAAGTTTATATGTATATATATATATTTATATATATATATATATATATATATATATATATTTATATATATATATATATATATATATATATATATATATATATATATATATATATATGGCTTATACACGTTTATATTTTCTGTATTTCATACACATAGTCATGCGTATTAGCATATAAACTCCGCAATACCTAACAAATTGGATAATTCTCTACCTTCCACCCTTGTCCGAATCACCGCTTCCCGCTTATCTAGAAATGTTGCAACGCTCGCAATTAATCTCCTGTCGTGTTTGTATTCATCGCCGCCATGTCGTTTGCTTTGGTCACTTCGGACATGGGCTCTTTTCGCCCCTCAGACGCAATTACTTGCTGACCACTGCTTCAAAAGCGGCGAAAATTGCAAATGTGGCTGCGGTCAGTGGGTGTCCAACTGGATGGGTAATTGGAAAATGCGTCGATCGCTCGCAGCCAGGGTTGTGGACAACGAGCTATTAATTTTGGGGTAAGGGAGCTGCTGTTTACAGACATACATGAATAATACCAGACATGTAAGATCATATATAGTCTTATGTTAATGGCAAAATGAAGGGAGATAAATCTAACTTTGTATTACTAATGAAGCATCGTCATTAAAACAGTCGTTGTTACGTGTATAAGATTAGACACATATATACACAATTTTACAAACGAACAGATTAAAATCTCCCATTTTAATAGCGCATACATGTATACATACACACAGACGAACATCGCACACACAAATATAGACAGATAAATAGCTGACTGAAAAACCGAAAGAGAGAGAGAATTATTTATTTAGCCTATATATGAAAAACAGACATAAGAATCGACATATGCATGGGCAAACTTGAAGATGCATATTAATTGTTTGGGAAAAGCAATTTCAACGGCAGCCATGTCTCTTTTTCGTGCGTAGACATATTTATAAACTTATGAATCTAGAGGTATATATATATATATATATATATATATATATATATATATATATATATATATATATATATATATATAATATTCATTTCAGGCATTAACTACATATCTTATCCTATATGCCGCGTTCTTTAAGCACATGGGCGATCATAGCTCTCCAAAACTTATTTCCGTTATCAGTTTTTCTACACAGGCTGTCGTTCTTCTTTTCCGCCGTTCACCTACACAAATATGTAACGTAGATAACTCGATGCCTTCCCCTGTGTCTCGTGCTCGGAATACGCTCTCTAAGATTTAAGTTTTCCAAGTTCTCATTACGTGACCAAGTAATTTCAACTGTCCTTTCCTAATTCGGAGTGTATATGTTCTTTTTGTTGTCATCATTTTTAAAACTGCCTTGTTTTTTTTTATCCTTTCCGTCCAAGGAATAATCAGTATCCTGCTGTAGAACCATATTTCAGCTGCCTGCAGATTTATCATCAAATGTAGGGAGATTGTCCAGCATACATGTCATAAATAAAATCAAATAAGAAATAGATTAATATAAATATATATTCCCAAACAAACAACCATGACTATAAAAATGTCCAAAATTGAAAGAAAACGGCAAAATTCATAAACTCCTGTTATTTATAATATATAACACTTAAATTAATTCTAGGCTAAAATAATTTAATTATTAATTACATAAAAAACAACATTATTTACTCACTTTCGATATTAGATATTAAATTATGTCACTTAGTATACTCCATAATTTACTTAGACTTTTCAGTTCACCTCATGAATATTTATGAGCGTCTTTTAAAGTTAAAACATTTGGAAAGCAATATGTTTAATTTTGTTTATAAATACTTGTTGAAAAATAAATTACATTTGCCTTGATAAAGTCCCTCAGGTAACGAAACGCGTCGGCTAGAGTAAGTTTACATATATAAAATATAAAAGTGGAGATTGATGTCAACACCCAGAGGGGGCAGTCTGTTTCATGCTTAAACACGATCACCGGGCCCTGACGATTACGTTTAAATGACTTCATGTCAGCGGAAAACGTTCGCAGTTGGTCACTTCCCTGGAGAAGGCAAAAATGTTCTCTTAGACGATTAAAAGAGGGCAGTTTCATTTTGCAGACGTTAAAATTAACAAGCTATTCCACGTCGCAGTTAACATCAGATTTTGGGTCATTTTTTTTTACATCAGCTGCCAATTTAATATTCTCTAACCATTCAGACTATTAAGACAGGAGTAAATAATCAGTATAGATTAGAGTTACGAATCGCTGACATTGGGAAAGTCGTTGATGCAAGTGAGGAAGAGTTCATGTCCAATGAATGTGCGCTGGGAGACATCTGCTTTAATCCAAAAAATCGAGAAGAGTGACCGTTCAAGACAACTTTCATTTGCGATTTGATAAGAAACACTAAATCATTTCAAAAATACGTCGAGAAATACCATAGCCTTTCAACTTATGAAGAAGACCAGTATATCAAACCCTGCCAAATGCCGTCAAGCTTCATTATTCTTATCTATAGCTTAATAGAATTTTTCAGCAATAATTGTTAATACATCAACAGTTGGCATAGAGAAGCGGAATTCATACTACTACAAACTACTACATACCACTGAAAGTAGACTCTTTAAGGTGGGATGCATGACTAATTCAGAGTTGATTAGAGCATCGAGTACTTTACCAAAAAGAGGTAGAAGGCTAATGTACCGATAGTTATAATTGACAATATTTTATGTCATAAATGCTTTCAAGTCACAAATATATTCAAATCATATATACTCTCAAGATATAAATGCTCATAAATCCTAGATTCATGACATAAATACACTCAACTAATGAATACAATAAAGAAATAAATATATCGATTCAAGATATAAATACATTAAAGTTATAAGTACACACAAGTCATAATTGATTCCAATCATACATATATTGAAGTCACAAATATGCTCAAGGTACACATACGAGGAGGTACAGTTTAATCCAGGATAGCGGCTTGGAGTGAGGAATCGGAGAGCCGAGTTTAAATTCCAGTCGAGTATATTACATTCACTTACGTGCTAATAGCCTTGGGAAAGGCATAAATCCATCATTTCATCCACAAATATGGTTAAAACAGGAGCGACTGGGTCCTATTATAGCCTTAGATGTCAACTGGTCTAGGAGAAAGAAAACTATGAATTCAAAACCAGCATGGAGAGTTGGACTCACTAATGCTGCAACAGTACATTGGTGACTCTAAGACCTCAGAGGGTTAAGGGTTAATATATATATATATATGAACATACACACAAATCATCATTCAAGTTATAAATACAGGAAAGTTATTATCAAATATTCTCTTATTTTTAACACACAACCGAAAACTTAATGGTTTATCCATGAAAGTGTTGAAACGCGGAAGACGAAGGAGTGTTGAAAAAGATGTAAATCAGTGACTTTCGATAGGAAAAATTCCAACTCATGCCTTCCTATACTCTGTTAAAAATACAACTCTTCTTCTTTTGTTGTTCTTTTTAGATTCCCTCCTCCTACAATGCCCGACTGTTTCATTAGCCCAGTTTAAAAACGCATTTCAATATCAAGCACTGCCTAAGGCTTAAAAAGTAACCGAAAATTTTGTAATATCCAAAGAATTTTATTGTACTCTCACATGTGAACGTAAAAATATACAAATTATATTTTTGTCATCTACTTTAGGGTCTGTAATAATATAGGTCTTTTGCTGGCATCTCGGGTTCAGTCGCTTTCTTTACACCGTAACGTAGTTTCCCCCTGTTTTTACTCTACATATGTTCATGGCAATTGTTTTAATACGCTTTCCTTTTGGTACCTCGATTCATAGATTTAAACGTAGTAATAGATCATCAACTCAGTCTCATCGTTTTATCGTTGAAATAACAATATGTAAGTTATATTCTAAAAGTTCCTTATCAAAAATGTAAATGCAGTAACGATTGCCATCTTTTGTTTTTTGAAATTTCTTCTTTTATTGTCCATTCTTCGCATTAATGTTTTCCAATTTTCTTTGACTCTCAGTAACCCCTTGAGTTGTACGAGTACTATGCTCGTGGTGAAACAATTAATATCCACTGAAAAATGTAATCCTAGTCATTATCGAAGACTGTTTTTAAAACAGGACTTAAAAAAACAACAACAATCATCTCTGGCGCCTCGGCGTGGTGTAGTGGTTAGTGAGTGCAGTTTGACATAGTGTTTTCTATTATCAATGTGTGTGAAAATATAACATATCAACAAGTGTTGGTATGTCTTACAATCAATTAACAAATGTATGAATGGTCTTACCATCATCTTTAATCTACAAAAACATTGACAAAAATATACAAATATAGATAAAATCATCAGAGATAAAAGTATATACAAATTACATCATTAGGGAACATTGACGTAAACGAAAATGAAAAACCGTGACTCTAAACAAATAAATGAATACAAAAAACTGACGAACAGTCTATGTCCTTAGTGTTGTTGAAGGACCACGGTTATCATGAAGTGGGCAGATAGCCTAAAAATTTGGTGATTTCGAGGCAAAAGTACATGCGATCGTAGTCCTTTGCAACTATCTTTGGCGTTGATAAAACTGGGGATCGGTAATGCCGACTCCGTGAGGTCGACCACTGTTACCCTTATAATGCATCGATATTTGCGTGTGTCTATTACTACTTGTTCGTCAAGAACTTGATGGATGTGTGTCAGAATTATCCCTTTGACCACAGTTGCCAATATAAAAGATCACACCCAACATAGGCAGTAATTGTCTAATTCGACCTCGCGTAATTTCAAAGCCTCTCGATTCGACGTCTCACAATCTCAAACGGCTTTAATTGAACAAAAAGAACAGGTATTCTTCTCAGTCATAAAACCTTCTTGTGCTAGATAATGCCTGAATCTTATCGTATCATGTGTCAGTGTCCAAAATTCTGAGACTGCCAATGTAATCGTATTAGACTTACTACAAGAAGGAGTATACTTTCATATATATATATATATATATATATATATATATATATATATATATATATATATATATATATATATATATTGTGTATTCAGGCGCTTTCGGCCATACCTTCCGCCATTATAAAAGATGAATTATATTTTCTGTTAACTATAAGGCTAAATACATACATGCAACAACCAATTTTACGTGACTTTGCGACAATTTTTTTATGTTGAAAATTTTTATAGTTTGAAAATAAATTTGGGAATAATAAAAATTAATTAAGAAATCTAGCGAAAGTCACCCAGGAATAAAAATAATTGTAAGGACCTACGTACATCAAATTTTGAGTTCTTCTGTAGTTTACTGTTGCTTATTGCATCTACTCCTCCATATCTATTGCGATGAAGGTCCAATCAAGAGTCCTCTGCAGGAACTATCTGAAATGCTGTCCGATAGGGCGGCTTTTAAGCTAGTATATAACAGTTTTTAAAAACAGGGATCACGACGTTCAACGAGTGGTTAATGAGTTAATATTTAATCTTTTAGCGAAGTGATTTAGCCATAAATTAACTTTACCGATTTATTGTTTGTATGACTATTTCTTTGACATATTAACTAAACTGCACTAGTTAACAAATTTAATATATATATATATGTGTGTGTGTGTGTGTGTGTGTGTGTGTAATTGCATCCCATCACTGATGTCAGATTGAATTACTTTGACTGACACTCTTAGCTCTAGAAAGAAATAGATTTTAGAAGTAGAGCAATGTACTGGCTAGGCTGGAGGCATGTATTCTTATGAAATGAATGTTGTCTGTCTTTCCTGTTGACAAATAGTTATATGAAAACATTTGAAACAGAAATTGTTTTATGAGCCAGGGTACAAAGAAGACCAGTATTAAATCCATAGATCGAATACATACCAAGTAATAAAGATACGCACCCAAGCATCTTGATATTTCGTCCATCTATTTGTTTGATTTCCACCTCCAGTGTCGATGACATTTTTCATTGCTTGTGAATTGTTTGCCATCATTTTTATTTTGTGATTAAATTAATTTTTCTCAAGTTTTATTGTTTTATGCGTTTATACTTTCTTTTTTTTGGTTCAGTGGATTAAGTCAGCTTTTCTTTTCTTATTATTCTTCTATGTGCCGTGAGTCTTCAAGACGTCTGTGATCATAGCTCTCCATAATGATTTGTCCATTGTAGCTCTTAGAACATTTTTTTTACTTTTTGATATCTTTCCTAAACCCTGTTCTGCCACCCACTTAAACAAGCTCATTAGGTAGGTTACGCGCTATTTTTCTAGTCTTGCTTTCAATAAATCCTCTGAGTGTCAAACTTTCCAAACCCTCTTTCCTCGTGATGTTCCCTAGAAATTCCAACTGTCTCTTTCTGATGTTAAGTGTAACGGTAATTTTTTCCGGCCGCTTTTTTTCTAAAACTTCATCGTTGTTCACATGTTTAGTTCAGTGCATCCTCATCATTCTTCATCTCTGAGAAAATTGTTCAGCATTCACTGGCATTTAGTAACATTTCAATAACATATACATAACAGTTCAGTTCTCTTTTCGTTTTTTCTAACGAAATTTTCTTGTTTTTTACTATTTTGCTTAACTTTCCGAAGGCATCTTTCGCTATCCCAATGCACCTTTGAATTTCAGTGTCGCATTGGACATTGAAATTTAGGACCAATATTTAGGAGTAAAGGGAAATAACTGATGTTGACATTTTTAATAGTATATTTTGAAAATCTTTTATGTTCTCTATGCCATGTCCCTTCAGGGTGTCAGTGATCATGGCTCTCCACAATTCCCTGAAATTTATAGCTCTTAACATTTTTTGCTATCTCTCCTGAACCCTTTTCTGCTATCCATTCACGCAAGCTCGTTAGGTAGGGTATGCGAAGTTTTCCTCTGTCCCTCTTGCCTTCAATCTATCCTGTGACTGACAAATGTACCCAATCCAGTTTTTATGTGTCCTAGAAATTTCAACTGTCTCTTTCAGATGTTAAATATGTGTCCATTTTCTTTCCATGTTCTCTGTAACTTGTTCATTGCTGACATGTTCAGTCCATGGTATTCTCAGCACTTGAAATAACAAGTATATTGTAGGATTCTAAACAATATTTGCAATGTATTTCTCTCCATCAATCGGTTTACGGCTAGATGGGTAATCGCTTAAGAATACCACGTACTGTAAGCTTGGATGTCCGGATGATGTCACGGATAATGACTCGGAATTGTTAATCGGTGAATTAAGAAACCAGAAGATAACGATTGACATTGCATGTATATTTTTGGAAATCAACGTTGACTGGGAAGCAAGAAACCGGAAGAGCCCCCCCCCAATCATAGAACACACAGTCACATCTAACTATTTCAAGTGAAAAAATGATCAGACCTTGTCGCAAATGCAGAAAATTCATAAGGTCAATGTATGAAAGAAGAAAGTTCATCAGAACTAACTACCATGGAATTATTTTTAAAAGCTACGTTACGGTGGTGGGGAGGGTACCGAAGTCAAGATGTCAGGTCAGATATTGCAGATTCTTTGGATTTTATGAAAAAACTCTAAATATACAGCGAAATCACCAGACCAGATGTGGCAATAAAATTCAAAGTAGGGCGAATGGTAGACTTATATGTGAGGTACATTCTGGCGTGAAGAATTGTCTCGCAAAATTGTTTAGGTTTAAACCGATATAAGTTCGAATTGACAGAATATTAAGAAAATGTTAGCTGTTATTTGTTTAAGATGGTAGATTAAGATATCTTTAGCCAATGTTTTTTAATATCCTGAATCTTTTTTTTTCTATTTGCATTCGCAACACCGGCTTCTTCAAATATTTTCTTGTTGATCAACAAACGTCTCTTGATTATTACCCTTTTAATTTATCTCAAATCACTTTTCTCTGACATTCATACGAACCAGTTTTTCTTGTTCTTTCTGGCCAATGTTTGCCAATTCTCTATTTATTGTCTTGTGATCTCTGTTCGACTTTTTTCCAATTTCAAATGTTTTCTTCCTTTCGTTTCATAAGTATTTTGAGTCTATATATTTCGTACAACTCATAGCAATTGTTATATATCCGAAAAGAAAAAAAAAGTATCAATAATTATAATATTTTATACATTTATTTACAACATTTTATGGACATCCTGTGTTGGTTAAAGAAATATCACACCACCAAATAAGTTATCTTAAAGATTTCTGCTGAAAACAAATCAGCCCAATTCATATAATATGAATCATTAACCTAATGACGAGCAACTCGGAAAGAAAAATTTAGTTTGGTTGTTCGTTTTGTTCACTTTCGCACTTTTTTGCCTAGGACTTCATGTCGTTATACCTACCTATGGGTTAAATTGCAGAACTGACTATATATATATATATATATATATATATATATATATATATATATATGTATATATGTGTGTGTGTGTGTGTGTGTGTGTATACGAATGTGGGTGGAATGTTCATAAGCTGACTATAAAGGAGTGATACTAGAGCGTTTGAATCTTAACAGGCAAACTGACATCTGACTGTTTAAAGATTTCAAAAGTAACTAGTAGTGACTTTTCTTGTAAAAAAATGACTGGTTACAATCAATGCCTCGAAGACTAAGCTAGTTACATTCCATCCATTCCGATCTGACCCCGATCTATCATCAATCAGGATGAACGAATGTCACCTCGGGGAAAGCACCATGTGTTGAAAGACTGTTGTTGAATTAGAACAGGAAACAGTTGTATTAATAGTGCTCAATACATGTATAAAAAAAATTAACACGTAGACCTTTTAAGTATTAAAAAATTAAGAGATTAGCCGATTCTGTTACCATGGTGTCAACCTTTCGAGATCTTCAGACGATTTTGGTAAATTGATTTCCTAACACATATATATATATATATATATATATATATATATATATATATATATATATATATATATATATATATTTAAAATTTTTAAAACGACTGACAATGTATTGCAGTTTATTTTATTTTATTTTTTTTGTTCTTTTGGTCTTATAATTTTCTTCTTTTCTGGCCAATCTAGAAATTGTCCGAATGTACTGGCAGAGAGTTTCGGCTATACTTTTACCCATTATCAATTGATATCTTTTTATTACTTTTATTAAGAATGGCTAAAAATAATGGAAGCATTAGTAATAAAAAAGGAAAAAGCCAATACTCAAAAATAACCACGAAAAGAACACGACCCAAATGTACTGACCGTGTTTTGAAAATAAAACATTTCTATAACTCTATATACATACATAAAAAAATCTACATATTCCGTTAAATGTAAAAATAAATTCATCCTTGATAATGGCTAAAAGATTCAAGAAGCTCGAGCGACGGTAATGACAAACCGGCTAGTTATCATCGATGAGGTAGCATGTTCTCTGCAGATTCGGTTCACTGCACTTTGTCCCTCCTTGGTAAAAAACTGATAGCGGAGAGCCCATGTTTACACCGTAACAGCAGCAAGAAAACAGGTACGATCAAGCTCAACATCATGTGACGAAAATATTAACAACTATAAGCACGCATGAGCAGAAAGCAGTTTGACAAGTCTAAAGGTATGTTATGGCGAAAGTCTACATAATTTTTTTACCCTCGTATATATATATATATATATATATATATATATATATATATATATATAAATTCATGTGTATAAACTTGCTTAATTGTATCTATATTGATGTGTTCAGACTCTCTCTATCGGAATGAACTGTCTAATCAAATGTTATTCACTTCAGAATAGGATGCTAAAAAGAAACAAAAGTCGAAACGGAATTCTCATACTATTATTCATTATTAACTTTGACATAGACAAGTGCTTTGTTGTACGAAATAAATGGAGTGTGTAGAGTAGACGCGAACGATTACATCTAATCACGCATATCTGGGCGTTTTTATTGATTTCTATAAGCATAGAATTTTATATATATTTCCGTGTGTTGGTGTGTATGTCTTGGCAGTGCGTCAGCTTTTTATTTTGATCGAAATTCTACCAATCGGTTCTTCCTTTGTATTTGAAATATAAAGTTCTCGATAACATTTAAAGAAGGGTCTGTAAAGTAATCGATCCTGACCAGGCATATCGACTTCAGTCACTTTCTCACCGACGTGACATTTTCCTCTGTCTTTTCTACAAATATTTTCATGGCAACTGCACTGATGAGCTTTTTTTTTTATCTGATTCCTCGGCTACATGAATTTAATAGATTGACAACTACGTCTAACCGTTTTACAGTTGAACTAGTCATTTTGTTTTCTCACACTTCTCAACTCTGAAACTCCCTTCCAACTTCTTGCTTCCCTGATAACTACAATCTTCAAAAATTTAAATACAACGTCAATCGCCATGTTCCGTCTTCTTGAACCCCATTCATTTTTGTACGTTCCTCCCCACTAATATCTTCTTATTCACTTTCACTTCCTGTAACCTCCTATGTTCTAGCGGTATTACCACCTTGCTTGGGTTGAAACAATTAAAAAAACGTACAGAGAAAAATTGTTAGGTAACATAATGAAGAAAGAGGACTTGAAAAATTTGATACTCACAGGACAGATTGAAAGCAAGACGGAAAAAGGAATACAACACATAACCTACCTAGCGATCTATTGCAATGGATTGCAAAAAGACAAAATTTATAAAGAGCTACAAAGGACGGGAACTTGTGGAGAGTCATGATCGCTAACGTTTTTCTCTTTTGTAATATATTTCTTTTCCAATTTATGTTATTTCCTGTTCTTTCACAAACTCGGTCTTTTCGGTCAATCTCATAAAGAGCAAAGAAAGATAACCTTTTTCACAAAACGTTATAGATGTACAGATATTACGGAAAAAAAACTATGCTTGTTATAGTTACTTTTTCAGAAAATGAGTCTGGTTAAAAAATAGAATTCTCAAGCAAAAGTAAAAACTAACAAAAAATAAAACCAAAATAAAAAAAAATGAGGATATCGAATATGGCTGCCACATCTGGTCTGGTGCGTCTGTTTTATATCCAGAGATTTTTTAAAAAAATCCAAAGAGTATCGGCGACGTTATCGGTCCTTACCTGACATCCCGGCTTCAGTCACTATCGTTTTGCCTCTTCTATAAATATGTTTCACGGTAATTGTTATGGTGAGCTTTCCTCGTTGGTACATCGACTTGATGAATTTGAGCGCAGTACTAGATTGTCAGCTAGGTCTCATAATTTCATTGGAAATCTCTTCGTGCTTCTTGCTTTTCAGTCCTAGTGGCTTTTGTTGCCTTTCTTGAGAGTGACATTATTAAAAAAAATGTAACCCGCTTAACAAATTTGCTGAAAACTCGAGATGAACAGCAGGGGCACCAGACCAGACATGGCAACAGTATTCAAGCAACGGAGGAATGGTAGATTTGTAACGAGATCTGTCGAGAAAAACATTCTGGCACGACACAGTAAACCATGTTTCCTTTCTGTGGTACATAATACGGTGCACAAAAGAAATTTTTCATGTATATAATGATTTACTAACCATTGCTTAGATGTGGCACAGGGTAAAAGTATTGTGCACCCATTGAGGATCGGTCAGGTTATTCAGTCGTATTTGTTTGCTAACCATTGCACAACATCGAAGTTCCCCTTGTGGGTATAGTGATTTATTAAACATAGCTTAGATGTAGCACAAGGCCGAAAATATTGAGCACCTTGTGAGGAACAAACTCACTATTCAGGTGTAATTGATTTAAGAAATGTTTGCCAACAATTACACCACGTTGAACTTCCCCCTCATCTATGTATATATAATGATAAAAAAAAGATTAAAAAGAAAGACAAGATAACATTGTCACGTGAAGACTCGATATATGAAAATGAAGAAATCCACATGGCACAAATAATGAAACTTCTTTCATAATAATTGAGGAAAATTGAAAGAACTCGGATATAGGACGATTTATATTTAAATGTATAGTGGAAACCAGGGAAATTGTCCGAAATCAATTTCTAGATGCAATCATTTCTTTTTTTTATACAAACACGAATCTCTGTGCACCCCATGTACCTATGTAGTCTAGACCAGGGGGTTTCAAACTTTTTGACTTGTGGAACCCCTTTATATTCAGGCCTTACCTTAGGGATCCCCTTATCCAAAATTCAAATCCTTTGGTTTCTTCTCTGCATGAATAGAATCCATTATCTTTATCAATTTAAGATACAAATTATATTAGTATATCAAATTTATGAAATAGTTTATTGAATCAATTTATTTCATGATCGGCCTATAAGTTACTTATAAGCGCTTATAAGTTGCACGTCACCCATAAAAAAGTGTTTGCTGTCCACTGACCCCTATCTTCTCCTTGCGGACCGCCTTTGGTCCGCGGACTACAGTTTGAAAACCCCTAGCATAGACATTATAAGTCATTCACTATTTCACTCATTTTTACGGAGATTATAAAAGGACATTCGTGAAATTTACATACACTTTCCAGAAGGATAATTGGAAACCCTAAATTCTAAAAGTTCCTGGGTGCATAAATATTTCCATCTCAATGCTTTCGTTCTTTTGGTTTTCTATTCATTTCAATCAATTTAACACGCGTAATTTTTGTTAGTCAACATACAACACCTTTTCAACATTTTTTATAATCAGCATCACCCCATGCAAAGCAGTAAAGCCACTAAGACACAAGGCGTTACAGGGTGTGAAAAGATTAGGAATAGAAATATTAACATTGAGAGGGAAGAGAAAAGGTAATCAGGAGGACAGTAAATAGTGATTGATATTATATTTAGATTTTTGTAGATTAAAGTTGGCTGAGGAACAGGGAGCAGGAAGGAAGTTCCACAAGAGAGAAAAGAAACTGTTAGCAGATAACTTACGATTACCAGCTCAACTGTTACTAGTCTAGTAATACGTTTAAATTTTTTAAAAAAGTTTAGATACAATAGGGAAGAGCTCATTCAAACAATTAGCATGAAATTATTTATAAAAAAGACACAGGCAACCTTACGGAGGTGAGAAAGTGATTGAAACCGAGACGCCCGATCGGGACCAATAGTATTGCTAATTCTTCTTTGGATCTTACCAAAGAGTTCAAGCTAAATAGCAGGAGCACCAGACTATATATGGCAGCAATATTCTAACCATGGACAAATGGTAGATTTATAGATATGTAAAATAACAACTACATAATTAACATGAGTAAGGACAAAATACACAAGTTAAAAACGAAAGAAATAAAATGTTATTTTTTTCCACGCAGGAGTTTATTAAAATTGTGATCATATTCTTTATTCCCCATCAAAATGACTCATGAGTTGAGATAAATGTTGTAAAGAAAACGACGAACCTTCAAGCTTTTAATTAGGTACCTCCACTTTTTCGGCATAAATTTTCGATACCTCAGGTTTAAAATTAATTTTTATAAATGAGAAAAAAAACAACAAATCATTCTTAATGATTTTCATTTTAGCTGTTGAAAAATTGTTTTGAAAGATCACTTTTCTAGATCTTTTTGCATTAATGCAGGTGTCCTCTAGAGCTCTATCATTGGACCTACCATGTTTCTAATTTTCATCAATGACAATCCTGATGGAATCAGTTTTTAACTCAATATCTATGATGATGGCACAACTATGTAATCCTGACTTAATAGTAAGTCTTACAGGTTCGATATGATCAAATTGACAATTGATCTAAAAAAAATGACCTGCATTCTGTTGTTAACTGGGGCAAGGAATGGCATATTAATTTTAACGCATCTAAAACGAAACTGCTCGCTTTAAATCATTTGAGGGAACATTTTTGCCTTTCACCAGCATAGGTGATGTTAACGTGTAGGAGAGTGAGTCTCAGGCTAACAGTCTCTACTGACATCAAGTGGAAAGATTATATCGAATCCATTGCTAGATCTGATGCTAGGGCAATTGGTTCACTGTATTGTGCTAGACAATTTTACTCGGCAGAATCTATCTTACACATTTATAAGTCTATAATCGTCAATAACTTTGAATATTGATGCTATATCTGCTCTGATGATTCTGCTATATATTTAGAAATTCTTGATAAAGTCAGTCAGTTATGTGTCATACGTGATACATGCTTAGGCGATCATGTATCTTTCGATACATAACTGACGAGGCAGATTTTTCCCGCAGTAGGTTGCCATTTCTTTCTGCGGTAGACCAGTTGCCATCCAAGGCAGTGTAACTCGGTCTGTCCTGCTATTTACCTATAGCTGGGGGGGAGGGGGAGAAGCGGATTCTTGCCTTTCCCAAGGGTATTAGCAAGTAAGTGAAAGAGGAATCTGCAATGTTACCGGACATCACGGTTTTAGTCACTTTCCACGTAGCTTCTTTGTGACTTTTTTTATAAATATTTTATTTGTAATTATTCTAATGAACTTTCATCTTTCGTATCTAGACTTTATGAATTTAAGCCTAGTGCAAGATTGATGATAAAGACTCATCATTTTACAGTTGAAATAGCTAAAAGGAAATGTCTTTTTTTTTTATTCCAGTCAACTTTGATTTTCAAAAATTTGAATGAAATTTTGATCGTTATATTTTATCTTCTTCATTCCTGTTCTTTTATTGTTCTCTCCATTTAATAATTTTTTTCTTCTCGTATGCTTTCAAACTCAATAAATCCCTTGCGTTTTAGTGGCTTTATTGCCTTGCTTGGTGCGAAATGATTAGAATGATTATATGAAGAATTAAAATACAAAAAAATGGAATGAAATATGACAATAAATGTTAAAAATAAACGCGCTTCACAGAATCAGGGCGTTGCTATTGTACTCTGCTTTCTTCAATCAATTCAGCGATATTAATATGATCAGACTTGAGGACATGGAAGTGTTAAATCAATAAGATATGGTATTAAACCGAAACGATGATGAGACTAGCGTCTAGTGAAACGTATTTGATGAGTTTGGGATTTAACTCTTCTGACGACATAATCACGATTTATTGCAAAGAAATTGAAATACGGGTATGCACGAAACAGTTATTGGTGAATGGCAGGGCAAGACGATGGTGGAAATGGAGTCGTCGATTTTGCTCTGATGTGGTTGTTCCATTTGTACTGTTGTGCTTTCGTTGTTATTTGTTTTGTTGCTTACTTTTTATTATTATTTGCTAATATTGACCCACAAAAAATCCCAAGACCCACTCAGGGCTGATCATTTCTGATGTTGTTTTATGTTATTTATGCGTTCAAAAACCAAAACTATAAAAAAGATATTTAACTGCTTCGATTATAAGAATAAACGAAAAAAGAAAAAAGAAAGAAAAATGAAAAAATAACTTATTCACCATCTGACCTTTAACCTGTAGCATTGAAGTCATTCAACCAATTATCATTATTTAAATAGGCAACATCCTGCTGTTTGCTTTCCATGAATGGTTTATCTCACCCCGAAGATTCCAGAATCTCTTCAAAGTGACAGCTCTATAGACACTGTTGAGAAATACGCAACATCAAGGCAATCAGCGTCAAATTTCTTCTAATAAAGCTTTAAACTTGCATGTGTTCAATCCCCGTGAGCAACAAAATTCACACATTACAGTACATTTTTCAGAACTTCAGAAAACCCCAATACCTTTGCGCATAGATTTTCCTGATTGATAATGCAATGATTTACTACAACGTCATGAGAACCAAGAGCATCCAGAAATCTTTTAATGTATCCATTCGTTTTGCTAGTCATTGATGGTGTCACGTCGGTTGCAAGTCCAAACAATTTTGAAGAATTCAACAGAAACTTCTCTATCAACCTAGTCACCTCATCACTAATATTTTGTACAGTAGTTGTTGAAGACATACTTGCCATATCCATAAATTCCCTATTCAGATGAATGTCATCAAATGATGATTTAGACTTTAAATCATCATTTGATGACATAAAGCTGATATCTAATAAAATATCAATTGATAACCTGTTTAAGGGTCATTCCATACGTATTACCACTTCCAAATAAACACACATACAAATATTATAACTAGCAAATACATACACAAATATGTTCTGTTAGTTTACTAATGAAAAAGAAAGAAAGGAAGGAAGAAAGAAAGAAATGAGAAAAACAAAAAGGAAGAGGAAAGGAGAGGAAAATAAAGAAAAAAAAATTATATAGCTTTTTATTTTTCTACTGGTTTACGGTCGTTTCATGTTAAAACACCAGTTCTCGTACGATCAAGTTAAACAACGTCAAACCTGGTTAATAACTAATTGGATGATTGCGGTAAGATAATAGATAATGGCTCGGAATAGTTAATCGGAGAGCAGAGTTCTAATATCAGTTAGGCAAGTTATATTCATTTAGGCGCAAATACTCTTGGGAAAGGTATGAAAACCCCTCCTCTCCCTCCAAGCTATGGGTTAATTAGTAAGACTTATATTTTCTGGCTTTAAATAACCTGCAAAAAGCTGTAGAAAATGAATCAATTAAATTATATCTTTTGACTAAAATCGAAAAGCCGTAACAAGTAGAATATTAAATTATTTTTTGCTTGTATTTAATCTCTTAAATTACTGAGAATGGTAAAAAGCACGAAAATTCATTTTTTTAAATGGCAGTTTTTATACTTACTTTCGCTTTAATTATATAAAACACTATAGAAATTAAATTTAAACTCTATTGGGTTATAAAAAGAAAATGCCAAATGTTAGATTCCAAAATTTAATTAATTTTTTTTTAATTATGATAATCCTTGAAGCATTCCATGCAAAATTCCGTTGAGCCCTTTTCACAATGTTACCATCTCTCAGCTTTTTTACTGGAGAAATATGCATGCATTTTTATTTGTCTCTCCTGCTTTATTTACAGGCGAATTCACCAGGAAGTAACGTAATTTCAGTGATCTTAGAATTGCTAATTAGCCATTTGACTCGACTCATGAATGAATGATAGTCTTATCGATGGGAAAAAGTTTAAATCATCAATTGATGGGATTCAGCTGAACTCCAATGAAATTGACGATGCCCGTCGTTTAAGCGTCATTCCATACATATTACAACTTGAAAATAAAAAACACACGCGCAAATATTACAACTTGCAAATACATACACAAATAAAGGTTTTATTTCAAGGTAGGATTTCTTACTAAAATTTCCAAAGCTTTAATTTTATGCCTAAGGCAGGGCAAGACATTGGGTTTCGATGAAAAAGGAACTTATTGAGATCAATATTCAGTTAAAACTTTGTATCGTACTTCGCGCTAATATGCGAGTGATTTCATAACCGATCTCACTGCGGATAGTGGAAGACGCCTTCCGAAAGCTAAGCATTAAGAAACAGGAAAATTTCGTTAACAACAAACTAAACTGTTATATGGCAGTGAATGTTCATCAATTTCTTGATATATGTAGAATAAAATTAAGGCAACCAAAATGTGGTTCTGCAGAAGAAATTTGAGGATAGCATGCACGAAAAATTCAAGCAACGACGAAGTTTAAGGAAAATGAGAACAAAAAGTCACCTCTACTTATCAGTCAAAAAGAACAATCGAAATTTCTAGGGTACATAATGAGGAAAGTAGGAATGGATAATTTGACACTAACAGGACATATTGAAAGTCAATAGGACAGAAGAAAAAGCGGAAAAATCTCGCAAACGTGTGTGTGTCTATATGATTGGCAGAACAGGGATTGGTTGGGATAGCAAAAAGACAAATGTTACTAAGAGCTACAAAGTATAAGAAGTTATGGAGAGCCATGATCTCCCATGTCCTGAAGGGACAAGGCATATAGAACAGGTATCATATATTGGTTTTTAATAGTTTAACCCCAAGCAATAAAGCCATTAAGACGAAAAGAGTTACACGGAGTGAAAGAATCTGACAAAACGTCATTTGAGAAGAAAGGACAATAAAAGAACAGATTTTCTTTTAAAAAATATAGAAGACGACGATTAACGTTGCATTTACATTTTTGAAGATCACAGTTGACAGGTAAGTAAGAAGCCGGAAGAGAGTCAGCAGTGCGTGAGGTACGAGAGGAGAGACTATAAGAATAGAAGTTACAACGGCATCTAGCATTGTCAACAATAAAATGATGAGACCTTGTTGCCAATCTAGGCTTCTTCTTCTTCTTCTTCTTCTTCTTCTTCTTCTTCTTCTTCTTCTTCTTCTTCTTCTATGGGCTGTGTCGCTTCATTCATTCGTGAGCCGAGATTAAATAACACTTCCTTCTACAGAAGGATGCTGGCGATATCATGGATTTAACATATGAGCAACGACGAAGTTTTAGTGAAAATGGAAAACAAAAAGGACATATTTAACGTTAGAAAGAAAGTGTTGGAATTTCTAGAGCACATAATGAGGAAAGGAGATTAGGAGAGCTACAAAGGAGAGGAAATTGTGGAGGGCTATGACCGACAATGTCTTGAAGAGGCACAGAATATAGAAGAAGTGTGAGTTTGTGTAAATGGATGGCGGAACAGGATTCAGGAGAGATAAGAAAAATACAAAATTTATTAATAGATACAAAGAAGAGGAAATTGTGGAGAGCCATGATCGCCAACGCTCTAAAGGGACACGGCGCATGGAAGAAGAAGAAGAAGAAGAAGAAGAAGAAGAAGAAGAAGAAAGGGTTTGTGTCAATGGATGGCAGAATAGGGTTTAGGAGAGATAAAATAAGAAAATTTACCGAGAGCTACGAAGGAGAGGAAATTGTGGAGAGCCATGATCGTCAACGTCCTGAAAGTACACAGCACATAGAAGAAGAAAGCGATTGTGTAAATGGATGGCAGAATAGGGCTTATGAGATAAAACAAAACAATAAAATTTATTAAGAGCTATAAAGGACAGGAAATTGTCTAGAGCCATGTTCGCTCCTGAAGCAGCAGCAAAAGAAGAAGATGCATTCACATTAGCCTAAAAAGTCGCACTAATAATTCCGAAACTTACCATGTACTGAGCTGAATTTCTATGCGAAAATTTATTTGTATAATATCTGATTGATGATATTAATATTGGGCAACTAAATTAAGCGCATAGACGAAGAAGCATATTTTGTTGAGAACTAAATATTTCCTGTTTAATATAAATGCTTTTTTCATCATGTGGCAACGAACTTATTGATCTGTTTGCGTACATCGTAAATCACACAAAATCTTACGCACGTTCACTTTCCTACGCGCTGACGAACGCGCTTTTTATTCTTTCCATGATGTAGCATTGCAAAAGTGACACTGAAATGATCATTCCCCATCCAAAACTTGTGTTCTTGCAGACATTAATAAAATCAGGTCCACTCATTACTTGCTCTGTTCACAGGTCTTCGTATTGACAACAACATAGTGACGGATATTCGGCAGACAAATCGACTGTTGGGATCTCTGTTGAACAAACGTTCGCAATCCGTGCAAATATC
The DNA here is from genome assembly GCA_903632075.3 of Acanthosepion pharaonis. NCBI lineage: Eukaryota > Metazoa > Mollusca > Cephalopoda > Sepiida > Sepiidae > Acanthosepion > Acanthosepion pharaonis. Next base: position 674,213 of record CAHIKZ030003932.1, read on the forward strand.
GTAACTACATGGGCATGAAAACTTATTAACATGCTCTGCCTTGTCAGATATTCACATTCTTTTCGGATGAATGTACTCAATTAAAATATCCTCAGCACACTGCTCACATACATATGTACACATTTAATATTCAAAATGTTCTTTTATGTAAGAAAACAAGTATGCCAAAGAAGTACACATTTGCAGTATATATATATATATATATATATATATATATATATATATATATATGGCTTGAGATTAAAAAAAGAGAGATTAAAGAAAAAAATATCGGAAAGTGAATATATGAAATGATTTTATCGGCATGATAATAAAATATTTCAGTCTTTGAGTTAAAAGTACAAATAACAAGAGTAAAAAGAGTAATCAAAATATTGGCGCTACATACTCTTAGAAAAATAAAAGTAAAGCTTTAATCATGATTAAGCTTTTGCTTGAGTTTAAAATAGAAAGAGTATGGTTCAAAAGAGTAGCCAAAATATTGATACTGGAGAATCTTAGAAAAATTAGAGTAAAACAAAACTTTTATCAGAATGATGATAGCAAGTTTCTGTGTTTGGGTTTAAAGTATAAAATTGAGAGGTAAACAGAGTAGAAGAATTGTTGGTGCTACACAATCTTGAAAATAAAAGAGTAACAAGTAAAACATTTATCAAAATGATGTGCTAGAAAGGAGAGGAAGTTGTGGAGTTTCATGATCGTGAAAATCCTAAAAGAGTTATGATAAAATAAGAATACAATAAGAAGAATAGGTAATATATATATATATATATATATATATATATATATATATATATATATATATATATATATATATATATATATATATATATATATATATATATTTCTTTTTTTCACGAAATCAAAGTACTTCACACAGGCTTCATTCATAAGACAAGAACCTGAAATTATCCATCCATGTCTACCACATCGGACTTCCTGGTTTTGCTCATTGGACGATTTCGCAAAAAAAAAAAAAGGAAAATTTGTGCAGAGAATGAATTCGGCGAAATAAATTCAAATTTCTGCCTAATCTGTTTAGTTCATAAATTCCTTTGCAAAAAGAATTGCATCCATTTTGTTTCCCCCATTTTATGGTTTAAATAGCAGAGAGAGGCGTGTGATGTACTTTAATTTTGTGAAAAATATATTACATTTCATCCTATTTTTCTTCTTGTATAATAGAGTCTTGAATGAGAGAAGGAAAAGTAAATTCCAAAATGTGATGGATGTAACTGAAACTACTCCACTATATTTCCCAACAAATAGTCATTAACAGAGGATAATGAAAATGTACCTCTAGAGGGGCATTCTAGCCTCCATCCTGGAGATGTATTTTTATAAAAGTAAAAAGCGATCTATATTTAGATGGCCTACCAGGATTCATTATTGGCGTGCACAATATGAGCAACATAAGATGACAGTGTTGATAGCAGACAAGGAAAGAAATCAACAAATGTTGCTTCCAGGTCGACCATAAGTTATAGAATCCTAAAAACCTCCAACAGAAGGTAGTGAAGGAAAGAGAGAAGAAAGGACTAAACATAAAGTACAAGAAGACAGAATGCATGGTTCTCAGCAAAAGAATGAGCCCAAATGTAAATTACAGATCAAATATAGCAAAATCAAAAAAGTACAAATATTGAAATATCTGGGAAGTGTTCTAGAAGAGAACGGAATGTGGGATACTGAAATCTGAAGAATTATTGGGTTAACCAAAGATGCATTCCAAACGCTAAGCAAAGTGTTAAAAGACAGAAAAATACATCGTTAGTAACAGGGAAAAGAGTGCTGAACTGTTACGTGATATCTGTCCCCTATATAACATTGGATGCTGGACAATCTCCTCAAAGATGAAAAAGAGATTTGAAGCAACAGAAATGTGGTTCTACAGAAGGATGCTGAGGATACCATAGACTGAACATATGAGAAACGACGAGGTTTTAAAGAAAATGGAGACAAAATGTAAACTTATACTTAATTTCGAAAAGAGTTGAAATTCCCAGGCAACATAATGAAGAAGGAAGTCCTGAAAAATCTGATGCTCACAGGAAAAATTAAGAAAAATAAGGACAGAGAAAAACAGCGTATAACATACTTGATGAACTTATGTAAATGGATGGCAGAACAGGGTTTAGGAGAAATAACGAAAAGACAGCATTTATTAAGAGCTACAAATGAGAGGAAATTGTGGAGAGCCGTGATAGCCTACACCTTGATGGGGACGTGGCACATAAAGAATACGAAAAAGATATACGCTGTTATGCTTAGGGAAAGATCCCTACTTGCAGTTTTTCTTGTGCCCAGATAATCCATAACATAAATCCTGTCGATAATGATAATCAAAGTTCACAAAGATTCGTATAAACTGAACTGGAGTTATTACTCCCCATCCACAACGAAATTAAAGCAATAAAAAACAAAAAAAAAAAGAATATTATGAATCATAACTAAGGAAAATATGGCTACATATCTTAGAAAGAAAATCGAATGAGGGCGAAAAAGCGCTTAAAACAATTGACAGTCACCGGACATATTGAAGGCAAGAGAGATAGAGAAAAGCAGCGCGTAGTCCCTGCCTGATAATCTTATGCACATTGTTGGCAGAACAGGGATTAGGAGAGATAGTAAAAAGACAAACGACAGGAAATTGTGGAGTGCCATACTCAACCAAATCCTGAAGGGCCATGGAATATAGAAGACGAACGAGGTTGTGTAAATGGTTGCCAGAACAGGGATTAGGTGATATAGAAAAAAAAAAATTATACTAAGGGCTACAAATGACAAGCGATTGTGGAGAGCCATGAGAGCCCACGTCCTGAAGAGGTGAAATTTAGAAAAATACTTTCGATATTAGTTTTTAGTCAGCTATATTTGTACTAAACCAATATATATCACAGCACAACAATGTTATTCTAAACAAACACTTTACCAACCTACAAAACAAAATCATCTCCGCAGCTAAAGGTTGTCGAAAAACAAACCCTGCTCATGAAGCGGCACATGTATGAAAAATTGCTATTATATAGCTATCAAATATGATTACAAGGTCAAGTTTTATGTGGGTTCTACTAAAAACCATTGGAAATCACGCTTCTACCATCACCAAATGACATTAGGCAATATTAAATATACTAACAGCACTGTCCTCTCTATTTTTTCTGGAAAATAAAAAGCGAGAATAGAAACCAAACTATCACCTGGGAGTAACGAAAGCTAATGCCTTTAACGGGTATCATATAATGCTCCTAAAAATAAGACCAACCTCAATACGTTAAACAAAAGAAGCTAGTTAATGAGCTCCGGTTTACACAGGAGTAAATTCCTATTCAAGCAGATTAATATAGTTTCTCCACTCTCGGACGCCACAGACAGTGGTTTTGATGTCATTATTATTTTTTATTTTTTATCTATTTATTTTTTTAATATATAACCTTTCTTTTCATTTTCATTTAAAATCATTCATTTTAATCATTATTATTATTATTATTAATATTATTATTTTCATTTTTACTATTATTATTTTTTTTTTATTTATTATCATTCTATAACTATAAATAATTTTAATATTTTATTTATCACTATTTATAAAGCAAAAAGTAGAGTTATCACCCCGCTTATCCTTAATCTTATTTTAAATACAGCGACAATTTTTAAGGAAAATTAGAAGATTAAAATTTAAAAAATAGAACTAGAAGAATTGTAACTGAAATGTAAGTTTGAGCTTAAATTTTAATTCAAGATTAGATTATAGAGCAGTTAAATAATTATGTATTAAAGCAATAAAGTTATTGAAGTTATATTATGTATAATATAATCACAGCACAACAATATTACTGCCATCAAAAGAAATATACCTCGCGAGAACCTGAAATATTAAATGAACAGTGTAAATTCAAATCAGTATCTGAAGATTGCTTTGTGCATGAAACTTCGAGTTGTACTGTCAGCGTAGGGTATTATGTATATTTATTAATATATATATACTTAACAGCTCTGTTATTTAGCATTGAATACGGTTTTTATATATATATATATATATATATATATATATATATATATATATATATATATATATATATATATATGTTGTTTGTATTTGGACACTTACATTTATTTATCCATATTTTTAGTAGATGCTCCGTTTTCATTTGAAACAGCATTTATTTCCTTTACCGGACTGCACACTTTAGATAACTTATTAGCAAAAACGTGTGCTCCGGCAGGATTTTTGCTGTAGAAACCCCTTTCTGATCTGAGACGAAGAGCTTCACAATGAAACAAGGTCCGCCTGCAAAACAAATTTTCTTTTTTAAACTATCGAGGCAGATCTGCTTTCGTACCCTAAACGTAAGCAAAGCAATTTCTAAAGAATTAATGAAATTTATTTTTTTAATCCGACATATTTTTATAACTTCAAGTGGTATTTTTAATGGATGGCAGTATTTGTGTAGACGGGGCGTCTACTCAGTTACTGTCATCAAATACTCAAATACTCTTTTTTTACTTTCAAAAATAATTATTTCGTCTACCGGCTTGTGTAAAGATTCATAACGAAATCTCTATTTCCTATGCCATTTACCTTTTGAATTTATTGATAAATAAAAATTGATGGCGTATTTTAGTTTGATTGCATAGTGAGCACCCCCCTCCGCCCCCCGGCCAAAAAAAAACAAGTTATGAATATTTTAACAAGTCAAGATGTATGTTTGTTAACAAAAACTCAAGTTGCGAAATACGAATTGGAGATGCCAAAATCAATCAAATAGGGAAAGTTAAATTTCTAGGAAACATTTTAACAGAGGACAAATAACGAAATTAGAAGGCACATTGGCATAGAGAATGTGCCTGTCAAAAGTTAAGCAAAGTATTAAGAAACAGGAAAATTGGTTTAGAAACAAAGAAAAGAATGCCATAGTGTTATGTAATATCGGTTCTTCTATATGGAAGTGAATGCTGGACAATGAAAAAAAAACAAACTGAAAAAAAAAAGAAAAGTCGTTTTATAGAAGGATTAAACATGTGAGTAATAAGGAAGTCTAAAGGAAATTGCAAACAAAAACGTTGCTTACATTTAGTATCATAAAGTGTTGATATTTCTAGGACACATCATGAAGAAAGAAGGCTTGGAGAATTTGACACTCAGAGGACATATTGAAGCCAAGAGTGACAGAGATATATACCGAGAAAATTACCTAACGTGTTTGTGAAAATGCATATCAGAAAAGAGAGAGGAAGTGACGGCGAACAGATAAGCCTATTCCATACTCGTTTCGCTAATAAATCTGATTAAGATTGAAAGTAGAATCTGCAATATTATTGGTGCGGACCTGTCATTCATGCTTCAGTCACTGTCCCACCGTTACATCACTGTCCATTTTCTGTAAATCTTTTCATGGGAATTGTTCTATGTACTTCATCTATGGTACCTAGACTTTATGAATTTAAGCGCAGTACTAGATTGGTTGCAAGGTTTCATCATTTTACAGTTGAAATGGCGAGATGCAACCGCAAGTTCTATGTTAATACTTTCTTCTATCGCACTTCTAAAATCTCTATTTCGGCCTTTTTTGCATTCCGGTCAACTACAATCTTCAAAAAATTAAATGCAATGTCAATCGTTATCTTCCGTCTTCTTATTCTTTAATTGTCGTTAATAGTGTTTTTCTTTTCATATTCGCCTCTAACACTTAGTAGCTTTTCACATTATTTAGGGAAAATAATTTAAAAAAGAAACACCTTACTAGGCGCTACAAAGGAGAAGAGGTGTCGGAGAGCCATGATCGCCCATTTGCCGAAGGAACACAAATGATATTTTGCTGATAAATATATTAAAATATCCTGTAAATGTTGCCCTTTCGTTCGATTTATATGTATTTTATTGATAATATATTTGCATAACAAAATCAAAATTATATATATATATATATATATATATATATATATATATATATATGTGTGTGTGTGTGTGTGTGTGTGTGTGTGTGTAGAGAGAAAGAGAAAAGTGTGATTGAATGTGTGTCTGTGTGTGTGTGTGCGTGTGCGTGTCTGTGTGGTTCTGTGTGTTATTATCTTAAAATGCACGCAAAACCACGTTAGCGAGCCATGATGGCGACGGATGAGAAAAAGCGATGAGAAAGTGATTTGGGATTTTAATTTAAAAGACTTATCCATTTCATTGTTCCTCGAGTGTTTATTTACTTTATTTTTGTCTCTTTAGCGTTTGCCTTCAAGCGGCGCTACACGTTCTGCTAGATTCGTTTTAATGACTGTTGTTTCGACAATGTCATTGTGTACGTAGAAAGGCTGGGGTTAGACAGGTGGCAGAATGTGTACAAAGAAAAAGTGTTTTAAAACTTAAGAGAAAATGAAGAGGAATAAATGAAAGACAAAGCGTTACAATTGCGAGTATAACAGCTATAACATAATGGAGGCAAACATGGTATAATAACATCTATATAGGTCATTTCATGCAAAACAACTTCTTTCCTTATCTAAAGTATTTATATGTGAATGGCAGACTGGGTAACCTACAGGAAATTCCGAAGTGAACCCTTTATTTAATTTACTGGGGTAGATTTCTGTATCGTGCTAGAATTTTTTCTCGTCAGAGTCCATCTTGCACATTTACAAGTCTACCATTCATTCGTGCATTGAATACTGTTTGTATATCTGGTCTGATTCTCCTGTTAATCATCTCGAGAAGGATCTTTAATATAATCTATCTTGACCAGGCATCTCCATTTCAATCACTTTCTCACCGACATGAATTTAAGCGTGCTACTAGGTTGGCATCTAGGTTGCACCCATTTACTGTTGAAATAGCCAAATGCAACCGCTACTTTTACTCCAACAATTTCTTTTCATGTACTTCCTGCCTATGGAACTCCATTCCGTTCACTCGTTTCCCCGATAGATACATCTTCAAAAATGTAAATACAACGTCAATCGCCATCTTCTATTTTCTTGAATCCTGTTCATCTTTTGTCCTTTTCTCAAACCATTCTATAGCCAGTCTTTTCTCTCACTTTCACTCCCTGTGATCCCTGCGTACTAGTTGCATTTCCGCTTTGCTTGGGATGAAATGATTAAAAAAGAAGATTGTTCTCGTTCTACTGTCCATCTCTAGAGATATATTGTCTAGTTCGTAGATTAAATAATGGATTTAGTTCGACATTCCCTGTTGGTTGATCGGATTAACATACACCTGATAAAGGCTGGAGAGTATAACGGCCGAAACGTTGTGATAACAACAACAAAGATGAAGACAATAGTCCACATATAAATAGTGTAAATAATGATAACTCCTCATTCCAGAAATTCATTCCTGTGGGTTACACAACTCTATATACATCTAATGAAGTTCTCGTTATTTAATATCGAATGTTTGTATGGAGCACCCACTCACTACTAATGATCAAACGGACTTATCGTGTTAACCATTTCTCCAGACCGAGTTAGCAACAAGGATATTATTCATTTGTTTATTTCTACAAAAAAATTGATTGATTCTTTTTTTTTTTTACGAGTTATCAATCCTTTGTAGGTTATTTAAAGCCAGAAAAGAACATTTTCAGATTGTAAGAATTTTGTGTGGAGGGACATAAATAATGGTTTAGTGATATGTCTTACTAATTAACCCATAGCTGGAGGGAGAAGAGGTAGATTTATAACTTTCTCAAGTCAATCTCATATATCGGTCATTTTTTACTTATTTTTCTTTCACTGTATTTCTTATTGCCATTTAGCATCTACCATAAACACTATTTACATTTTACAACTAAGATTCTTTTTCTTTTTCTGACACTTAATATTTAACGATCGACCATTTAAAAGATGATTATAGGCAACAGAAATAAAAATAAAATAAAAAGAATGGTAGCCAAATATTAATAATAATGACTGCTCCATCGAGAAATTCAGAATGACTTAACACTATTAAATTATTAATTGACTGGATGCGTCGAGTTGAGCTCCAACCACTAATTTGTAACTGTAACTCAGGTACATAGTCACAGTATTTTTCGAGAGATCGTATAACCTGGGAGGGTCACCAGTTTGAACAAGGTCATCACGTTTACAACCTCAGTCATATTGGCGGGATTCCGAACATTTTTGTTTACCAAATGTCACCCAAAAGAATTGGGTCCACACGTGGTATCGTTTCCCCCCCCCCACGATGCTGCTTGCGGACATCTTTTTTGATTCGTTTTTTTTAAAATGGTTTTTCAACCATTTGCAGGTTATTTAAAGCCAGAAAATATTTTTAAATTGTTGTTGTACATTCCTCGGTCGACGGCACTGCCATTCGGAAACCAGTAAAACACATTTCAGTTGCCTGTGGTTACCATTACACCAGACGAATTGGTATCAGCATCACGATTAGGAAAAAGAAAATGTACCAGCTGGCTAGAGGCAACAATGGACTGTTCCTATTTATAATCATGACAAGTAGACACATTAGAGTAGGATTTGAGTTGATATAGCTAGGCGATTTATGCTTATTGGTCCCCTTTTATTTTTGTCACCTCCTTTTTTATTTTAATTCCCCCAATCCTCCGCCGTTTGGTGACTAGAAATTTAATTTTGTGTCATTCTTATTTGTTGATATGTTTGAAGGAGTGTTTGTTTGAGTGAGTGATTGTTTGAATGAATTAATTTCGTCAAGTTGTCTGACGTTTCTACCACAATTAAGGATTCTGTGTGTGTGTGTGTGTGTGTGTGGGAGGGTTATTACTAACATCATTTTGTTTAGTTTCTTGTATATAGTATTATTGGGGTTTCATTTTTGAAAGTTGTTATTTTATTCCCCACTCCCCACAGAAAAATTGTACATATGGGGACTAGTTACGACTTCATAGAGACCTGGAGGTATTATAGCGATTGTAGTAAGGATGGTAAATAAGAATCTGGTATTTTAGTGCAAGGGATATTGTATATTTTGTTTGGGTCAATGAATGTGTTAAGCTAAGTTTAAAATAAGACAGTTTAATAACCAGCACTCCTCATCTCCCTTTTTGGCCTTGTGCCACATTTTCGGTTTTAAAGAAATAAACATAATTGAGTAGTAGTTGATTTACTCAAGATTTTCCATTTTCTGTATGAATATTTAATAAATTTCTATTTTGTCTTCCCTGACGTGTCTTCTGTTTCTTCGATACTCTTTCTAACTACGGCTTTCCTAATTCTCGGCTCTTTTGAGCAATGATAATATTACAACAATTATAATAATTTTTGCGATAATAATGGTCTAAAGATATTGTACATGTCTTGCCTATAGTTGGATAAAAAGAGGTGAGTTCATGCCTTCCTGAAAGGTATTTGCGAGTAAGTGAATATAACAGGAATTAGAACTCAGTCCTCCGATTAAAAATTCCATTATTGATTACACCACATCCACATGTAAGCTCTACACAACCTGGTATTCCCAAGCGTTCACCTATCTAGGTACTGTACTGACCAGGCTGAACCGGTGTTTCAACGTGATGTGACCGTATGCCGCGTGCTGGGATCATCTTCCGAGGTCAATATTATTCAGAAGCCACCTCCTTGACAAATCGACCATTGCAAGATTAGCACACTACACACGGTCCAAACATTAACGCTCTCAATGGTCAAACAAGCGCCCGCAATAAAGGTAAACTGGTGGAACTAAAAGATAGCAATCTTCAGAATATTTGCCAAGGAGATATCGGTAGGCCAACGATAGGCATACAATATTGTGTCTATGGGAAAATTCCTACCCGCGATTTGACCATGCAAACGATTTTGAGCTCTATCAAGGCTAGAAAGTGAGTATTGAGCAGCCCCAGCCCATATATAGAAGCAATACAACATTTTGTTTTTGTTTAAAAAGATACTTTTAAAAATAATGGAAGGAACCGGGTACTTCCTGGAGCGATAGAATAATCGGAAAATCATCTCAGCGTCTTTGGCAATTGATTGTATATGTTATATACCGTACACTAATTCGTATGTCCCAACCCCCATAAATTCATTGAACACTATTTAAGCGGGGGTAATATGCTGTCTAAGTAGTCCACTATTAGCAGTGGTTTACCTACTTCACGCCGCTGGCGAGTATTGCAATTTGTTGATGTTATAAAGATTATCATTTCATTTCCAATCACCGTTTATTCCTCATTCAGTAACTCTTCCTAGGTTACAACAGTATATAAGAGTTCTATTTGAGATCTGGAATAAACTTGAGAGCAAAGAGATATTCAAAGCATTGGGTGGAACTGTTGAACCTTTAACTCAGGTCAGTACGGTGACGATAAAATGGTATTCCCTTAGGTTTTGAGGCATTGAAAGTCACATGCCAGTTTTCATCGTATTAAAGCAGAAATGAACCTCTGTAGAATTAGATGCTTTGTTAATGGAATAAAAATTAGAATTAGAAAGCATATAATTAGAAATAGATAGAGAGTATTCCTGGAACGCATTAAAGTTTCCGGACATATCATACTGAAACATCAGTACCCGTACGTTCATTGAAGTTAAGCAATGCCAAGCCTGGTCAGTACTTACGTGGGTGACCGTTTGGGAATACCAGGTGTAATGGAAAATAGCTTGGAATTGTTAATCGGAGAGCCGAGTCTCAATTCCCGTTTGGTTCTTTATATTCACTTACGCGCAAATACTCTTGGGAAAGGCGTGGCTCCACCTCTTCTCCCCAAACTATGGGTTAATTAGTAAGTCTTATATCACTAAATCATTATTATGTCCAAAAAATTGTTACAATCTAAAAATATTTTATGGCTTTAGATAACCTGTAAATGGTTGGAAAGCGAATCACTCAAATCAATAAACGTATTGAACGTATTATGAAAAAAGTGGGCTTGGAAAATTAACACTCACAGGATATATTGAAGGAAGATGGAGCAGAGGTAAACAACGAATAACATAGTTAATCAGCTTCGACAAATGGATAGCAGATCGGAAATAAAAAGGTATGGTAAAGAGTTAAGTTTTGCTTAGAATAACAAGAGAGAGGAAGCTGTGGAGAGTAATAATCATTTACACACTGAATGATAAAACAAATATTTCAATTTCATTGTGAAAATACTCAGTTTGTTGTTCTTTCGGCTCTTTCGTATGAATTTTCCAACATAGTCACCTTCTTTTCTAAAGCACTTGAGCTAATGCCTTCTCTTTTAATCACTTAGATTTCGCATTATATATGAAAAAATTAAGATCAAAATTCAAAGTGATGATTTATAGATCCTTGGCGATATCACAATCGGAAGTTTAGGGTGGGGAAGCAGAATCTAAAACTTATAACAAATATTTCATAATTTTTAATTGTATACGTAGAAAAATTTTCAAGATGCAGATCTCCGACGACAAAACGTTTCAATTCCAAAGAATTACTCTTTAATACCAATGAGGTAGCGTTGACGAGGTGTGTCTCCGTATAGTCTATGTGGTAAGTGCGGAGTGAGATTCTCAATGCAGGGTTTGGGTGGTTCTCCAAACTGATTGAATTATTTTCTTTCGCTTTGCGGTCTTTCTAATTGGTCGGGAATAATTACAGGACGTTCACATATTTCGCGTAATCGTCTTAGAAAAGAGATAAAAGCCATGATTTTAATCTTTCTCATTATCCTGGATTGCATTCCCGTCTCGACTGCATTCCTCTTTCATTTCAAGAAAAACCAGAATAAGAAAATATTCTTTGTACTGTGATATTCTTGTTCTTTGTTCACTTTGGTTTTGTTCTTTCATTTCAGTGCCCTTCTCTATACACCCTCGCCCAACTCCGCTTTAATAGTCTCCGTTTTTTTTTCCCTTTCTTTGTTTTTATTTATTTCAATGTTCTTGTCTCCTCCCTATTTTATTTATTACTTTCGTTGCCAGCCACGCCTTTTCCAGTCACCAGGATTTCTTCCAGCCATCCTTTCCTTCCTTTCCTTTCCTTTCCTTTCCTTTCCTTTCCTTCCTTCCTTCCTTCCTTCCTTCCTTCCTTCCTTCATTCATTCATTCATTCATTCATTCATTCTTCTTCTTCAGTTGGTTTAAGCTTTGTTTTAGTCACTCGTCTTCGGAAGCAGTTTGCTTATTGCCCACTTTTTCTCCGACCATCCGTATTTTGTTATTTTTATTATTCAAGCTTATAATTCCCTCTTCTCCATTTTCATTTTATTCTTCACATTTTCTGCTTGAAACTGTTCTTTAATTTCTTTCCTCCTTTATATTCGATTCCTTTACCTAATTCTTGTTCTTTCTTTCACATCCTTCTACTGCTTCTTCTTCTCTTTCTCTTTCTTATTCATCATCTATTTCTTCTTTTTTCTTTCATTTTTTCGCTTCCTCTTCTTACTGCTACTTCTTCTATTACCGCATATTTCTTTCTTTCTTTCTTTCTTTTTTTCTTTCTTTCTTTCTTTCTTTCTTTTTCCTACTGCAACATCTTCTGTTCCTGTTTCTTCTTTACCTTCCCTTTTCCTTTTTCTTTGCCACTATTCCTAACGTTTCCTCTTCTTAATTTTTTCTTTCTTTTCTTTCTCTTTCGCATCGTTTTGCTTCTTTTTCTTTCTTGCTTTTTTCTTTCCTTCTATTGCGCGCCTTTTCTCCAACCACTTCTATTTAGTTTCTATTATTCCTCATTGTTGTAATCAACTCCTATCAATTTTATTCTTCGCATTTTCTAGTTCTAAATTTTTAAAAATTCTTTTTTACTCCTCTTCATTTATTATTCATTATGTCTCTGTTCTTTATCAATCTTTTATATTCATCTTTATTCCAGACTTCTTTCTTTCTTTCTTTCTTTCTTTCTTTCTTCTTCCATGATTACTAGACTATTATCTTTTTCTTCTTCGATTACTAGGCTATTCTTCTTTCTTTCTTTCTTTCTTTCTTTCTTTCTTTCTTTCTTTCTTTCTTTCTTTCTTTCTCCTTCAATCCCTTTTCCTACTGTTGCTTCTTCACTTCCTGTTTCTTCTTCATGTTTCTTTTCCTTTTCTATTTGTTTCTTTTTTCTAATGTTTCCTCTTCTTTTTTCTTTATTTTCATTCTTTTTCTTGTCATCATTATTATTATCACTACTGTTCTTTTTCTATCCCTGTTTCTTCTTCTTCTTCTTCTTCTTCTTCTTCTTCTTTCCAGTTTTACTTTCGTTTTCCGTTTTCACCTGCGTCACAATCTTCTCATTCTCACCCTTTCTTTCTTCCCCATTTAATATCATTGTCAAACCATTTCATTCATTTCCATTTTTCCTCAACCATATTCTAAAGGCCGCCCCCCCCCCATAATTTTTCATTTAGTTAAATTCTTTTTCTTTCTTCTCATTCTTTCTTCTCTCTCTTTTTATTCTTCTCGTTCGCTTTCGTATTCTCTTATATACTTGTGCTTTTTCTTGATTTGCTTTAAATGTCATCAAGCAGACGGAAGACATTTGCTGAGATTTTGTTGTCAGTTTGTTTCTTCTTCTCAGCTTTCTGCAGAAACTCGAAGAAGAAAAACAAGAAGAAATCAAAATGAAGGAAAAAATCGTGAAAATCGGTTTATATATATATATATATATATATATATATATATATATATATAAATGAAAGGAAATTGTGGAGTGTCATGATAGGGTAAATAGAAGAAGAAAAGGAAAGGAAAGGATCAGTGAGCAGGAGTAGACATTTGGAGAAAGAAAATGAATAACAAAAGTAAGAGAAAAGGAGAAAGAGAATAACAATGGGAGAGGAAGTAGTATTAGGAAAAAAAGGAAGATGAAAAAGAGGAAAGGAAAAGGGAAGGAAGAAAAGAGAAAAGAAGAGGGAATAAGAGAAGGTAAGTGTCAGAAGGAAAAGAGTAAAAAAGAATGAGAAGAAAGGCGATTGAAAAGAAAAAAAGAATAAAAAAAGAAAAAGTAAAACAGTTCGCAAATGATAGATATAAATAATTAATTCGAACTAACCCCATAAAAATATTTATTTTCGACAAACAAACCCTGTCTGATCGGAGATTTGTATTTCTTTTAACTCCGAGGTAAGTATTTTTATTATGCGTTGACAGATTTATTGACAAGTTGAGAGCATTAATTTTTTTTTCTACGGGGGACATATCTGCAAAAATACTGGAGGAATATAACGTGGATCCCATTTTTATATAATTTTAAACTGCCTATAAATCTTTAAAGAGTAGCAAATTATTCTCCGTAATATCATGCTTTATTGAATTTTAGGTACTTTGGTTTTAAATTTAATATAGTCACCGCTCTTATTTTCAGATAATGTCCTGTATGGACGTCCGTATTAACAAAAATCGCCACGTTTATACACAGTTAAAAAGAATTCTAAATTCATTTTAAAATATTCAAAGTCGCTGAATTGTAGTAAACTTTTGCATTTATGATTAGTAAATATAGTTTTTTCTTAATAACAATATAACATAACTGGTATAATTAATGCAGAATTTTAAAATATTTAAAACTTTACATTTTAGCAAGAAAGATGTAGAAAAAAATAAAAGAATTTCATTAATTCGTGAATGAGTTATGAACGTTTCATTTATTTGATTTTTGCAAGAATTTTAAAATCAATGTGTTTTCTCCGCAAAAAAAGAGGCTAAAATTTCCTCTACTAATCTTTGGTTCCCCATTGACGCAAGAAAACATTTTTAACCAAAATTTCGAACGTTTTGAAAAGGATCAAAAATATTATTTAATAATAAAAAAAATATTTCGATTTTCTTCTTAATAATAGCATAAAGATTTTGATGATAAAAGTTTGTTTTTATTAAATTTAGAGCGTTTTTCATCATGTAAGTATGTAGTTTTAAGGTATGCCATATTTATGGATTAAAGTGATCTGTATCGGAGATATAGTGTGTGTAAATTTAAAAATATACAAATGGACGTTGAGGCCAACACTCACCAGCGACAATCTGCTTATGCTTAAACGCAATGTTCAGTTAATGTGTTTTGGCTCAGCTATTTATGCTAGTCAATGATGCATTATGGTTAGAAGGTTTGTTGTATTATCCTAATGGTTATTAGTTGGGCGGTAGCTATTATGTTTCAAATTATTTTCGAGGCTATTCAATAGAAATAATGGTGGATCCGAATGTAATCCTTTGTAGCTGCTTTATAGTGTTGTTCGTTAACTTTTTACTCATTATTTATCATTGATTACTTTATTTTTGTTTTTAATTGTTATTATTATGATTACATTTACATGTGCTTATGTGTACATTCGGAGTTTGTTAATTTGTTTATTATTTAATTTGTTTACTTATTTATCGATTTAGATATTTTGTTTATAATTACTTATTTATTTGTTTTTTCGCATTCATTTTCGATTGTTTCCGAGTTTTGAATTTTGAAGCGAGTTCTGATCGCTTATTTAGTAATTTGTGGTGTTCTGGGAACGTAATTTTAGTTATTTTCTCCCCTCTCCCAGACAGAGTTAACAGGTTTTGTATTTATTGTTGCAGGCTGATTCTGTTTTCTTTATTTTTCTTGATATATTAGTGTGATTTGTCTTTTGTTTTAAATTTCTCCTATATATTTAGAAAGTATTGTGCTGTTTGCGCATTTACTATTCCTAAAAGAATTATTGTGCTGTTTGCGGGCGTAGTTTCTCTCTTTTCAGGTTCCTTCAATTACCCTTATCTATATTTTTTCTTCGTTATCTGCTGATTTTACAGTGGCTTGCTCTAATTCATTGTTTGTCAAGTAATTGCCGTTTAAGTGGCACATATTCCTTGCCCTGCAGTTACACCTGTGTTTGATTTTTGCGGGTGGTTTGTTGGTTTGTTTTTCTGTTACGATTTGTTATTATTTGTGTCATATTCTCGGTGAAACAGTAGCTGATTTTCATTGTGTTTTTGTTGAATATCTAGTGACGTATGCTTAATTGGGGGTAGTGTTTGGGTATGAGATTACTGAATATTTCCCTACAATCGCTTTTACGTTGTTGTTGTATGGTGGGTTGAACTATATGAAATTTCTTTTCCTGTTCTTTTTTTCTGTATTTTGTGGGGTATATGCGAATGTTGCTGAGAATCTACTATCTTTCAGGGTTGATTCATAATCTTTCTTGGGTTCGAGAAGATGATGTCACTCGAAGAATTGTAAGATAACTTAGGGTTAATTGATTGATATCTGTTTGATTATTGAAGTCTGGTGATTGGCAGATACATGTATGTGAAGTGCTTTGTCGTTGTGTTTTTATTTTCTTAGGTTGAATGTAACATCGATGAAATCTACTTCTTTTAGGTTAGTTTTTAAGTCTATGTAGAGACCTATATTTTTGAAAATGTTTATGATTCTTTTTTTCCGGTTTGTCTGTTTCTTTGTTACAGTTTCTTAGGCCGTGATCACAGTAGAGGTATATGTCACTTTTTTCCCATTATTTTATGCAGTAAATATATAACCAGAGAGTTAAAGGGTGCATGAAATTCAGTGTTGTGCTAGCGATGAGGATAAATAACCTATATTTATTTTCATTATTATTATTATTTTAATTATTATTAATATATATATATATATATATATATATATATATATATATATATATATATATATATATGCATGTGAGTTTGTGTATAGGGATGCTGAAGTAAAACACACAAACACATATACGCAAAACATATATGCGCGCGCGGATACACACAAAAGTGCAATGGATAAATTGTCGCCATATTATATTTTTAATTTTGAGCATGGGCGCTGTTTGTTATTGATTTTGTTGACGGCATAGTATAGTAGGGTCAGTTGGGCACTGTTTCTGAGAAAAAGAGCACCATTATGCAATTCCCTTCACCAGAAATTCGGAAACGGTATGCTGTACACCAAAGCTCTAATAAGAACATTTCAGAGTATTTGGGTGTCAATCTGAGGACAGTGCAGAGGATTCGGAAAGAGTTGGATGAGTTTAATGGTGGTTACGTAGGTACGGCAGCTCGAAAAACTCACTCTGATCGTTTTGATAAGAAAGGAACTCCTGAATTTTTTTAGTGGGAGCCTCAGACTCGGCACGGAGGCCCACATCAAGTGCCTTGAAGAGGTAGTGTTGCCCTTGTTCAAGAGGGTGGCTGCTGAAAACCCTATGTTTGGCAACAGGACTCTGCACCCTTACACACTAGCAGGAGAACCAAGTCTTGGTTGACAGACAATTGCGACCAAATCACCCTTTACATCTGGCCACCTAACTCTACAGATTGCAACACACTTGATTATTATGTGTAGGAAACAGTTGAACTAAAGACCAACAAAATTCCTTGTCACACGGATTGGCAAGGATTATGGCAGCATTCACCAACTTAAACAAAGAGACCGTTCATAATTGGTTAATGTTTTTCCCAGCTGTCCTTTTCGCAAACTACATGACACAACTGAAAACTATTTTTCCGGTGAAAAAAATATAAATTATTTATGCATAAATATTACTTCGTCTCATGCACTCTTGAAACTATTTTCTGCAAATGCTTAATTAACAGCCTAATTCCTATCTACACAGAAGCCGCATTTCACATTCTGTCTATATATATTATTTTCAATGGTGGTTTGGTGAAATTAAAACAACACTGAAACGGATCTTGGGTTTCCATGTTCAAAGTCTCTTGCATGAGATGGGTGGTGGAGGATAGTATAGTTTCCGATGTAGCTGTAGTCGGATAGGTGTAACGTAAGTCAGCTGGGCAGTAGTGTAACCAATGTAATTATTTATGAGTTCGATTTGATCAGTAACACAGACTACTTGCCTATCCAAACGCCTAACGTTACACTTATTCGACCATATATATATATATATATATATATATATATATATATATATATATATATATAAAGTCCGACAAACATTGTTTATACGTTCTTTTTATAGATACAAATATTCAAGTAAATGCTATGTTTATAACAAACAATAATAACGACATTTACCGGTCTGAATGTCCGAAAAATTTTCATAAACTACAATTCTCCATCATTTTCTCTCGTACATTCATACATATCTGTCGATGTGTATATATATATATATACAATATAATATATATATATATATATATATATATATATATATATATATATATATATATATATATATATCCTACACCACCCATACACCCAAGCGAGACAACTTGCCCGTGGTGAGCCGAGATCTATTTTAACCTTCATTGACCGCAAGTCCGCTTGCCCTGTATATATAAAAAGAAAAGAAGAAAATGCCAAATTTAATTAAGTACTTTTAGAGTCACTTATGCCACTTTGTTGTTGCAAATGTTTAAATGTCTGTATTTTATTTTATTTTTTTTTTACTTTTTTGTTTGTTGCTTTCGTTTCTGATGTTTTCACCTATCCTTCCTTCTGCCGTGTATACTGTTCTCTCCATTGCTATTAATTATCCAAATTTTTAGTTCAGTCCCTCTACACAACTTGTTTAACCAGGAATGTGCATACTTTCGAAAAATAGATCCAACAAGAGTGAGCTATGGTATGCCATCCCATTTTTTTTAGTTGGTAGTAGACGTCAGAACTTATACTAAGTCATAACTTTATATGAATTCCTTCGTATGTTATGTGCCTCTTTCTTTCTTTTTTTTTTTTCTTCACATTAATAGGAGTAGACAGGCTCACCTATCGTCCTGCCTCCACTCCTTCTATGTTTATAGAACTGGAGTAGTGGTTAATCCTTTGTTCTTTGATCAGGATATGCTTACCTGCCTTTCTTCTACAGGGATCCTGAATGATTTGACTGACATAACTTTTTTGTGATCAGACTAACCAGTGGCTGTGACTTTCCATTGTGAGGGTAGTGAGTTCGCAGTTTGCTGGCTGCTTTTTCTGCTGGTCGTAGGATTGAACTGCACCACATACTTGATATTAAAATAACTGATCCGACGTGCAACTTTCGGATAATAACTGTGACATTCCTGTATTTATTGAACAGTTAGTTCATGCTACATTGACTGAAAAACCTACCATTACAAAAGAATTCTCCTATTACCATATTAGTACAAAAACGCACAATCTTAAAATTTAAAAATTCAACCTCAGCGTTGTGACTGCACGCTCCAAAAAAATTTCTTACAATTAACAATAACACATATCTAAAACCATATTTCGGATTACATCTATATTTTCGTTGTCCTGTTATTACCGAGAAGTAAAAAACAAAAACAAATCTATTTCCATACCTGAAGATGTCTGCAGGAACAGACGAAAGATTGTAAAAAAAACTAAAAAAGAACTTATGCAACTGGAATTTATAAACAGAGATCATAACGTTCATATACAGGTTCGGGGTTAATGTACTTTATTAAATTTGTTTGCAAAGATGTATTCTCGCCATTTAAATCATTAACTTCTATATCTGATTTTTGTATGAATGATTTATGTATATATATATATATATATATATATATATATATATATATATATATATATATATATACACATACAGTGCTGTTCCATAAAAGTAACTCACCTGATGTTTTTACTAAAAACATTTTTTGTCTATTGTTTTTAGGGTTAAAATAATTAATCTAATTTAAACTAATATAAAGACCACTTCCCGTCTACCTAGGAAAAAAGTTTATTCTCCCTAAGATATTCTATTGATAATTATAAATTTTGATATAAATGAAATTCAGGATATCGCATTCTAATGATTAAACTGGTAAATTTAAAGAGCTTTTGACAAAATATTGAAACGTATTTTACAACATACTAGGAACAATATTCTAGAGAATTCTAGAACAGTTTAAATTAAATCTAGAGTATTTCAGAATATTCCAGAAAGCCTCATACAGCATAAAAACAGCTTGAAATAGCCGCTCAGAACCACTTAAGGCATTTATTATTGCCCTCTCACAAGCATGCAAAAAAGAAATTGCAGAAATTGCTATAACAGCGAAATCAACTGTCTCTCGAGTGCTTAGGGCACATAATGATGTCACTCCTGCTCCAAGGAAGGAAACACGGGGACGAAAGAAAAAAGACTGAGGATAGAACTGGCAGGGTAATCAAGAAAGAAATTGCGAAGAATAAGACTATAACAAGCCAAGAAATTGCAGCCAGTCTAAGCGAAGAGCAAGGTGTTAGTCTTGGCTTTTCAACAGTCCGTCGGTGGCTATTAGAACAAGGCTACAAATCTTGTACACGAAGGTTTAAGCTGCTAATAAGCAAAGCCAACAAATTCAAGAGACTTGAATGGGCTTACTATTACAAAAATTTCACCGTAGAAGACTGGAAGAATGTTCTCTTCTCCGAAGAAACGAAAGTTGAGTTAAATTCAAAGGATAAGCGATCTAGAATCCGAAGAAGAAGCTTTGAAAGCTCTTTGAATTTAGCAGTAAGTAGTGCCAAGAATCCGTTCACTATAATGTTCTAGGGATGCTTTCTTTTTATGGAACTGGTTTATTAAAACCTATTGAACATACCCTCAGGCGCGAGCAGTACAAGAGAATTTTAGTCTTGTCTTCTCCCTTCTGCTGAAAGGGTGTAAATCGACCCCACCAAGCTCATTTTTATGCAGGATAATACTCCCTGTCACAAATCAAAATTGATGAAGGAATACTTTGATGAGAATCAGGTGAGTGTTATGACATGGCCGCCCCAATCTCCTGACCTCAACTTCATAGAAAACTTATGGAGCATTATAAAGTACAGGTTCTCGAGAAAGCAGTTGAGCAACAAAGAGGATTTGATTGTGAATTTCACATCCGAATGGAATTCAATGCTTGGAGATGAGATTTGCCAGAACCTAAACAAGTCAATGCCAAAAAGGGTTGAAAAGGTTATTCGAAATAAAGGAGGACCCATAGATTATTAAATATTTTGAACTATATTACCTATTATAAATAAATTATACCTCTATTATTCTTTATTTAAAGCTGTTCGGTTATGTTTCTATTGATTACTAGTTGCAGGAAATACGTGAGTCACTTTTTTGCACAGAGTTTTTCCCTAAATCTCATTTATATCCAAATCTATAATTATCAATAGTATACCTTAGGGTGAGTAAACCTTTTTACTAGGTGGTCGGGAAGGGGTCTTTATATTAGTATGATTAAAAATTAGTTTGACCCCAAAAACAATAGTCGAAAAGATTTTTAAGTAAAAAAAAAATCAGGTGAGTCACTTTTATCGAACAGCACTGTATATATTATCGTTGTATAATACGAATGCAAACAGGAGACTAAATCACTCACAAATAAAATTATTGTTTATTCAATTACTGGGTTTTCTTTCAGTATCGATTCTTCTTCTACCAAGTAGGGGAGAAAGTTTCGCTCTCTTCTCTCTAAATTGCACAGTTTATATATCTATGTTTAATCCGGTTCTTCATGTGTGCACATCCACGCATCCACAATGAACAGCTCTATGCAAGAGAAAAATAACGTCTACAACAACATCCGTAATGTCCTCTCCCTGAGGGATAAACTTATCTTAATGGGGGGTCTTCAATGCGCAGGTTGGTAAACTAACACCAGGATGGGATGGTGTGCTGTATCTTCATGTTGTTGGACGCAAGAACTCCAGCTACGTGTGCATCTTATCTACATAGAATTCAATATTATAATCACCAACACCTAATTTCAGCAGGCAAACTGCCGCAAGACATCACAGATGCATACTCGATCAAAAGATTGGTATTTTATTGACTATTTTATTATCAAAAGGAGAGATTTAAGCGACATCAAATATCACGTGTTCCTTTCATACCACCTGCTGCCATTCTGAACAGTAGGGCTTCTTTTCGGCTTGCTCATATGAGACTCCAGAAGACATCTGTGCCTAAGCGGATAAATACCCTGGTTTTAAAACTAGAAAGACAAATTGAGCTCTGCAGCAATCTGGATACTGCTCTAAATACCATCAAGATTACTAACAATATCGAATTGTCATAGAAAAAAATTTCGAGATACAGTGTATACTACGTTTTTTGGAAATTCTCGGATAGCCGGTTCGGAAACAAAAGAATTGGTTTGATGAAAGCAACGTTGAAGTTCAGTTAATCATAGAGCAAATACACAGCATGGATTGATGATTAAAACTCTTCTATAAGAAAAGACTCAGTACCCGATGTGCAAAAGTAAGGTTCATCGATTTTTCAGGAAAATGAAGGATGACTGATTATTATGGCCTTCTTAGGACCAGAAATAAAGACAGAAAGAGAGGGATTGAGTTAAACAAATATATTAACAGAAACAGTAATACAAATATATACAAACGAGAGTGTTACAGCAAGAATGTTGAGTCAGCCTGTCAGAGCCGACTGCTGTAAACTTCACCCTCCAAAAGGCAGTACCTGCTCCTATTTATAGCTGGGAGAGTCCATGTGTGCATGGGTAGCCTACCATAACACTAATGGTCTACAAATTACAAGCAGTAGATAGGAAGGACTTTAAGTCCTTCTTTGATGGTCTTAGCAAGATCTATGGTCCTAGTGAGAACGGAGTCACACTAGTACTCGCCTCAAATGGACAGACGCTTCTGTCAGATAAGCCTGATATCTTGCACCGCTGGTAGTCTGTTTTAAACACACCACCCGTCACTGATGAAGACTCATTTCAGCCATTTTCCAACGTCATGAAATACAAGAAATATCATTCGAGCAAACCTTGCAGAAAGTCTTCGACTCCATCAAACAGATCTCTTCAGACAAATCAACTGGAGAGGGTACTATTCGAAATCTACAAGTATGGTGGTAAAAAAGTTAGTCAAAAAGGTACAAAATCTCTTCAAAGTAATATGGATGCCTGGTCGTATTTCTCACTATTATAAGCATGCCTTAAATCAACACCTATACAAGAACAAATTTATAGAAATTTTTGTAACAACTATCGTGGATTATCTCTGCTATCAATTGCTGGCAAAATATTAGCTAGACTTATTCTGTACAGGATTATCATTATTTACCCGGAATCACAGTGTGATTTCAGGACCCGGTCATGGCGCTATTGACATGATCTTTTCACTCAGTCAGGTAACTGAAAAAGTACGTGAAAAAAAAAAAACAGGAGTTGTATATGGTGTTGACCTTACTAAGGCATTCGACACTGTAAATCGTGAAACACTCTAGAAATTTCTTAAAAATCTTGAAATTCCAGACAAAGTGTTGAATGATATCTCCTTTCACGAGGGTTCGAAAGCTGCTGTTGTATCCGATGGGAAATTCTCTGATTCCTTTGATGTTACAAATGGCACGAGGCAAGGTTGAGCAATGGCCCCTGTTCTTTTGCTCCATTCTTCCCAGTAATACTCAAATATGCCTTTGCTGATATCAGCAAAGGCATATTAAAAGCATTAAAAATCTGCAGACTCCAACATTTATCTGAATATTTAATGAAATTTTTATTCCTATTTAGAACATTCGAAATTTTGATTAAAAAAAACTGTTCTTTCTTGCGTCAGCAATGAATTAATTTTTAGCATATCAAATTTTAGCTTCATTTTTGCTGTGACAGACATACTAAATGTGTAAATTCTTGCAAAAATAAGTGTCGGCTTTTAATGAAATTTTCAGGATTTATTCACAAATGAATAAAATTATTTTAAAATTATTTTTTATTAGAAGACCTTTGCAAAATATTTTTACATGTGTTTCACCCCCTTACTTAATTTTATGAAAACTTGAGAAATTCAACGTGATAATCTTTAGTGACTATATTAGTTAAAAGCAGAATTCTATGAAGAATTTAAATCACCGAATTCGTTTTGCAAAATCGGACCCCGTTTTACCGAAAATCTGTTTTGAATCGACCCCCCCAAAAAAAACAACAAAAAACAATAAAACGTAGACATTATTTAATTAGAAAAGCCCTTTAATTGGTCTTCTGAGTAATATATATTAATGACAATATTGTCTGAAGAAAAATAAATTTTCCGATGAAAAATGAATTTTTACAAGATTTGTTTTCATTTTTTACAATTTTAAATTGAATAATACATAAAGCTTTTAAATTTGTTAAAATTCATTGTCAATGTCAGCAGCGGTCGGTGTAGTCTGGCTCTTAATTCTTCTGGAACCGCTCGCAATCGCTGCAAGAGAAATCTGGAAAATGCAAACTGCCACTCCACGCAATCTGGCCGGGCCAAGGTTGAAAATAAACGAATCGGATCACGTGAATCCTAGAAAATCACCAACCAATTTATGAACAGAAGCAAAGCGGCTGTGCTCACTATTATAAATGGCCCCGTGGTCATATCATCCTCAACAGACAAGGTGAAGCTCTTCGCCTTAATCTTTGTCCCAAACTCCACGTTAAATAACAAAGGCAATCCCTTTCCTAACATCCCATGTCTCACTGAGCACAATCTCAGTAATTTACTCATTTTAATGAGAGAAGCCACTATATTTATCAAGAGCCTCGGTCATAAAAAAAATACACTGGCCCAGACAAAATTTCAGTAGTCGTCCATGAGAATATCAATCTAGAATTATCCCCGATTCTAGGAAAGTTATTTAACCGCTGTTTGAAGGAGAAATATTTCCCAAACAGGTGGAAGGTGGTAAGCGTATGCCTGATCTAAAAGAACGATGGAAACCGATTCTCCTCCTCCCAGTAGAGACCCGTTAGTCTCCTCAGCATAATCAGTAAGCTTTTGAAGGCTTTAATCGACAAGGTCGTCGATAGGAACAGCCTCTTGTGCGACGAGTAGTATGGGTTTCGATCAACCCAATCCACTGCTGCTGCCCTAACTACCATTACACACAGAATTAGTGAGGCTCTTGACGATACACACACGGGAAGGGCCATTAGATAACTCGAAGTCCCTCGACAACGTGTGGCATAAAGTTTTCCTATACAAGCTCTCCAGCTATGGAATCGCTAGAAGTGTTTTCTCTATTATAAAATCCTTCCTAGCAGGTAGACTGCTGAAGATAATTATTAACGGCCAGTCCTCCGAGGACCTGGCGGTCAATGCAGGCGTCCCCCAGTGGTCAGTTCTCGGACCAACCCACTTTCTGATTTACCTAAATGATCTACCAAAAAATATACTCTGAACATTTTTAAACGTTTATAACGACGGTACGACGATCAGAGAATGGCAGCTGACCTCTCTTCCGATTTAACACTAAACTGGTTACATTCCATCACCCCCGATCAGACCCCGAACTACCTAGATTCACGTTGAGCGGGTATCCTCTCAAGGAGGCACCGTGTCTTGAGAAGATATTGGGCTTCAAACTCACACCCAACCTCAAGTAGAACTTCTATATACGATTCATTGCTAAAGATGCAAGTAAACTGATTGGATCTCTCTACCGCTCCCGTAAGTACCTGACTCCTCATGCTATCCTCCACCTTTGTAAGAGTCAGACAAGGCCAAGAATGGAATACTGTTGTCATACTTGGGCGGGAGCAGCACAAACCTTACTTTCCCGTCTTGACAGAGTTCAAAAGCATCTCCGAGTCTTTATGGTGGGAAAAATTATTTTCCACACACCCTCTCTCTCTCTCTCTCTCTCTCTCTCTCTCTCTCTCTCTCTCACACACACACACACACACACACACACACACACACACACACACACACACAGACGGGATGTGGCGAGCCTCTCCCTGCTCTATCGCTGCTACTAAGGTAAGTGCTCGGACGACCTGCATCTCCTGATTCCACCAGGTTTAACCTTCACGGCTTGGTCCCGCCATATCACTTACATAGTAAAAAAAAAACAAACCCCCATTCCCTCCTTATTCTATCGGTGAGAAGTAGGTTCCACTCCAACAGTTTCTTCCCGCTAACCACTGACCTATGAAACAGACTCTCTAGAGGATGTTTCACCGATCACTACGATCTTAACCTGTTCAAGCCTCGAGTTAACCGTTATCTTCCCCTCCTAACCATATAAACTACCCCTTAACGTAACCCTCGGGCCTTGTACAGGGTAAACTTTAGTTAAAAAAAATAAAAAAGACGAAAACTTATCGAGAGTGCGGCTATTGGATCTTATCAAATATATAAATCTGCACCCCGGACATTTTTAAACATCTCATACTCTAAAAGATATATTCCTTTCCCAAGCCAACTTAAATGACAATAACTCTTTTGTTCAATTTATAAGAAACCGTTAAATTCAAAACCTATTATTTCAAACTAAAACTATTTCTCAAACTAAAATAAAATAAATAATAATTACTTAAAAAAATCAGTACCAACAACAACATGTGCTCTCTTTCGTTCATTAGGCATTAAATTAAATCACTTAACAGCCTCCATAGCCTGATTAATATCTACGTTTTTGAATGTCTAACGATATTATTTTTACTACAGTTTATAAATATTTCTTGCAAAATAAAATTCTTACATTTGACTTGATAAAGTCCGTCAGAGGACGAAAAGCATCGTCTAAGATAAGTTTTTCTTTTGTTTTTAGTCATTGTGTCATTTTGAAAATATATTTTTACTTATATGCGTAGTTTTTACACACACACACACACACAAATATATATATATATATATATATATATATATATATATATATATATATATATATATATATATATATACTACAGCTCAAAAGTTGAGCATGGGATGAAATTGACAGAAGAGTGAAAAAAAAATGAAAAAAAGAGCTCTTTGATTCATTGAAAACAGAATGGAATCAACTATCAACTTTGAAAGACTTTTTGTAACTAATGCCAAAAATCTTGTTCTGCAGTAATTAAGGCTAAAAGAGGATATTTTGAAGAGAGACAAAATTTAATCATAAAATGTTTTTTTTCTTTTTGTCATTATGAAATTTCTAATAAAAAAAATTCATGACTCACTTTTTTTAAACATGTTTAATAATTTTATCATATTTAAAGTACAAAACAACTACTTTGGGGGTTAATTTTAAAAATATTCCCAGGAGTTCCTTAAAGTTTTTAACTCTAGTGTACATATTTATGATAACATTATAGTTTTAAGTTAGGCTCTCTTTCTCTGCGCAGTTGTTCAATATCAGTGATAGAGCGTCTGTAAATATGAGAATGGACAATAAGGTTTACACCAATCAGTTTGTGTCTTTCATTCTTTTTCCTCTTTTTCATCTCTTCTTTACAGTCCTTTCTTTTTCGTCTTTTCTCTCTTTTTCATTCTTTCTCGCTTTCTTTCTTTTTACTTGAACCATATTTCTTTCTTTCTGCCTTAAAGTCACTTCTTTCTTTCTTTCTTTCTTTCTTTGGCTTTTACACATAGCTATATCTGTAAATCCACAACCTCACAAGAAAACAATTTTTACGCTTTAAACATAAGATCCTTCATAGTTTGTGAGCTTAATACAATGGTGAATATTTACCAAAGGAATCGAACTATATACAAGAAAATATTCAGACACAAATTCAAGCGATGTATAAGATTTTGTTTCTTTTGGTCATTTACTCCCCGCCCCTACCATATCAGCTTGAATATTTCTTTTCTTTTTCTTTCCTGACCTAATTCCCCATTAGTTTGTAAGAGTATTCCACTGACGATTATAAAGACAAACTCATGATAAAATCCACACTTTCTTCACTTGTTGTGTAGATATTCTCTCTCTCTCTTCTCTCTCTCTCTCTCTCTCTCTCTCTCTCTCTATCTTTTGCGCACTCACATGTGCCCCTTTCCGCCATAATTCGGCACTCGCATGTAAAAACGATCGCAGACTCTGTTGAGATGTGATTAAATTCAAGACTTGTAATGTCAGCGTGCAAATCTCCCAGGAGATTGCTGCTCAGATGGCGAATCAAGCTTGCAGATATAATTACTTAAATAGACACTCTTTTGGTTTGCACGGCACACGCCCCCACTATCGCTGACTCGCTTTTTCTATTTCTCTTTATTGTTTTCCATTGTAGGAAACACAACACAAATAAATTGTTACAGCACCTTAGATTGATGACAGGGAATTCAAAATGGCTGACAGGGAGTTGATTTCTGTGTCTTCTGGGTAAAGAAAACAGTGCATGAGAAAGAAAGGAAGAAAATCAAAATGTAGGAAAAAAACTTATGCTATCCACATGCATGTGACCGCACTCTAAATTACTAACATATCCTATCTTAAAGGTAAACAAAGCAATTTCTATAGAATTAATAGAATATATTTTTAATATGGCATATTTGTATTACTTCAAACGTTATTCTTATTGGATATCCATATTTGAGTAGACGTCCAGTTTAATTTATATATGATTTATGTCGTTTACTCGAGAAAAATTAATAATTTTCTTTATTAAGTTTCCTCCGTGCCTCATGCGTTCAATATGTCCTGTGAGCATCAAATTTTCAAAGCCCTCTTTCCTCATTATATGCCCAAGGAATTTCAACTGTCTTTTTCTGATTCAAAGTATAAATGTCCTTTTTGTTTCAATTTTCCCTCAGAACTTCGTTGTTGCTTACATCTTAAGGCCATGGTATTTTTATCATCTTTTTGTAGGACCATATTTCTGTTACTTTAGTTTTCTTCTACATCGCTGAGCGGATTGTCCAGCATTCACTGCCTTATAGTAAGACCGATATTACATAGAAATTCAATACTCTTTTTTAAAATTTTTCTGTTCCTTAATATTTTGCTTCTATGAAGGCGTTTAACCTTATTTCAATGCTACTTTGAATTTCACTGACAAATTTCCGACCTCTGCTAAAACACTTTGAATATATTCAAAATTCTTTACTTGCTTGATTTTCATGTCTCCGATTCGTAGTTAGCATCTGCGGCTGATATATTTGCTGACTTGCATAAAATCTCTCTTTTTACAACTGGCGTTTAGTCCTTTCTATTTGCTTTTTTTTGTTACATTCTATAGGTATACCTGGAATTTCATTTCCGTGTCGACAACCAACAATATGTTATCTGGATATCTTATGATGTTAAGATAATATATGCAAAAGATTGTTTTTTACTTAGATTTTGATATATCCTCAACTTGCAGTTTCATAAGTTCTCGTAATTAGGATAGCAAAAGCTATTCTCTTCGTCTGTCTCTCTCTCTCCCTATATATATATATATATATATATATATATATATATATATATATATATGGTCATTCAATTCAAGACCCAGAGGCAACAGTCTGTTTCAAATATATGTCCTGACGATTGTTAGGTGTTAACTTCAATGTCCACTTTTATACTTACATACGCTTTATCCCTGATATTGAGTACTTTAACCCATAAATTTAGCATACCTTAAAATTATTTTATCATGCACCCCCACACCTACACGATCCCCAACCTACCTACTCACACACACACACACACACACACACACACACATATATATATATATATATATATGGTATAACAGTAAAATTGTCCAATTGTTAGATTAAGCTGTGAAATTTATTTTATTGTATCTTAGAAATGATTAAAGATATCTTACTAGAATTCTCCGACGTTTTTGAAACGTTATTGGAGAATGTATAATTACTCTCCAATCTTAACAGAAGAATCGTGATGAAATCGATCATAAACAAAAAATGAGATGTTTGTCATTAATTAATCATAGCTATGGATCGGAAGCTCATGAAGGATTGAAAATTAATTTCAAATATATTCATATTATTCCAGGATCATATTCCAACTTATTCAAGATGATCTTTACCCTCTCTAACCTTCTAACTTTCTTTGCTGGAGTAACAAGATGCCTCAGAGGTTTCACATACGATTTAATTTTCAAAACTTTTTTCACTGATCTTTGGACTGTCCTATCTGAAACTCCTCTCTCACGTGCCAAACGTCTTATGAACTGAGTTGGATCTTTTCAAATTGATCTCTTTAGCTCTATGTTGACATGATAATCCCTCTTCTCTACTTTTCCCTCATTTTAAACTTATGCACTGTTCTCTTGTATTTATTTATGTACATTTTAATATGATTATTATATATTATTTAATTTTAATTTATTATTTATTTAATTTTAAAAAATTTATGAATTTATTTATTTTATATAAGAGAAGGATTTCATTTACCCGTTTTCTTAATTTTTTAAAAAATGTTTAGGGTCATCTATGTGTAAATAAGCCATGTTGAAAGTTTATAAAAGTATTTTTGATACGCGTTATCTATCTATCTATCTATCTATATATATATATATATATATATATATATATATATATATATATATGTGTGTGTGTGTGGGTGTCTGTGTGTGTATATATATATATATATATGTTGTATATATATATATATATATATATATATATATATATATACAACATGTTAACAAGAAGCATAAGGTCGTAATATGAAATAGCTAGTCACAAATGATACCAAAATACTAGCAAATTCAAACAGTAAAAACAAGCTAAGGATCCTCGAAGCAATACTCATACAACAAAAACAACCATCTAAAATAAAGCGGTAATAAACTAAGAGCCGACGTCATCAAAATATATTTTAAAACACACACACACACACACACACATACACGACATCTTGCCTACGTTACACCACCTTTGGCCTAGGTCACAGCACTCTTTGCATACGTTACTAGACGCACTAGTTTCATAAAAAATAATGCTAACAATTATTAATAAAAAGAAAATGCTAACACTCAGTAACATACATTATGAACACGGCCACAATACACTGACCGTGTTTGGAATATGAAATATTCCTATAAATCCAGCTACATACATAAAACAAACCCTACATTCAGTCAAAAGTAAAAATAAAATCATCCTTGTTAATGGTTAAAAGCATAATCAAAACCGCTCGGACACACAGAGTATCCGGATATCTATCTATCTAGCTAGCTAGCTAGCTAGCTAGCTAGCTATCATTATAGATGTCCAGATGAATATTTAGTAGCTCTGAAAAGTTTTCAGTTTTTAAAGTTTTTTCATTCAAATATGCGACTTCCATTTTACTGTTAAGTTCCAC